>JASWHV010000003.1:128885581-129084687 GCA_030760725.1 Neostapfia colusana
CAGCTTTATCAATAACCTCTGATAGATTGAGAACTGACACCGTGCCACTAGGATTTCCCTTAAATTGAAAAAAAAAAGAAATATTTAGTCACTCCAAATATGTGATCTTGCTTTGGTAGATGATCTATTCTACAAAAAAAGGGCATACCCAGTGCTGATAGATGATCTATTCTACACGAGAAACTATTGTGATACCTGATTTCCGCTGTTAAAGTTTGTGGCCATTGAGTTGCTTCCTTTCATCACTATAAGCTTCCCTCCAAAGCCAAAAGAAACAAGGGCATGTGGTGGCCGTCCTGCCGATGACCTCCCTTCATGAGGGGAGGGACTAAATTGCATGTGAGAAGCATTAGCACCAAAGAATTGTTGCTGAGTGAAGTTCGTGGAGTTCTCAGTAACCAAATAGCTGTTTGACAAGTGTCCTTGTTGATATGCATTTGCTTGTTTCTGGCCGTGGTACATGCTCTCCTTCGAGACAAAGCCTTGTGCATTCACAACACCATTGACAGCGGCGTAACCATAGTCTGAAGAAGTCTCAAATCCTGTGTAACTAGAGAGCTGATCTGAAGAAGGTTTGGGTGCCATGTAACCAGTCTGTTGAACTGAAGAATTTTCAAATCCCTTGTAATCGGACTGGTGAACTGTGGAAGTTTCAGATCCCTTGTAACCAGCCTGGGAACCTGTGGAAGGCATGAACCCCTTATAACCAGCATGGTGGCCCGTGGAAGGTTCAAATGCCTTGTAATCGTTCTGGTTACCAAGGGAAGGTCGAAATGCCTTGTAATCTCCCTGGTTACTTGTAGATTGTTCAAATACCTTGTGGCTGGTTTGGTGACCCATTGCAGGTTCAAATCCTTTGTAACTAGCCTGAAAAGAAGTGGAAGGCTCGAACGCGTTGTAACTGGATTGTTGACTGTCTGTTGAATTGTAACCATTCTGTAGGCTTGACGATTCTAAGCCCTTATGGTGATCTTCAACTGTGTTAAATCCAACCTGGTGGCTCGTAGAGGAACTGATAGTCCCAACATTTGCTTGCTGGTCAAAACCATAGAAACTACTTGTGAGACTACCATCTGTAATGGTCTCAGACTGCATAGTGTTAGCAAATGGATCAGCCTGCCCTTGGCTCTGGTGAGTGTAACTGTTCGCGAAGGAGTTATGTTGGGCTAACTGGTTGTTCCCGGTTTGGTTGACATTATAATCCGTCGCTGCAGATGGTGCAGTCGCACTGTAGTTTGTGCCATTCTGAATTGCACTGGCTGTCCCAGGCTGCATGGCGGCTTGCTGGTACGACTCAAGCGAGTGCCACTGCTGGGTGTTGGTGTCGAAGTACCAACCAGGGTACTCTGCATAGAAGAGCATGCTTGGTGGGTACTCCGAGGTCCAACTTGAGACGGTGGCGGCGGCAGTGCCCTCCTCAGCAATGGTCTCGAGCGCTGAATTCTGCAGGTATGAAGCATCACGCGGCTGCTGCTGGGCATTCCCAGATGTATCAAAACCGTCAGCCTGGTACCACTGCTGTGTGGCCTGGTCGTACTTCCACCCTGGGTACATGGTCTCGAAATACTTGGGATCTGCCTCTGCGGAATCAGCAGCATCCAGCTGCCCATCAGCGGCATTATGGTTGGGACTGCCCCCGAAGAAACCCTGATCCGTCACCTCGGCGGCCGAGGCTTCGTGATCTGAGGCTCCAGATGTACCGGCCGCCGAGGTATCCAGCCTCAAAAGGGCATCGTCGCCGGCGAGATCGGCGAAGGGATCGGGCCCGTCGTCATCGCCTCCAAAGGAGGCCCACTGCACCTGCTTTACGGCGGTGTGGACGCCGGCGCCCTTGCCTGAGGCCGGCGACCCACCCTCCGGAACGGGTGGGTCGGGCGCCCCGGGCCCATCGTCGGCGAGGCTGATGCTGGAGACCCGAGGTAAGGTGGCGGCGGCCTCGGGCACTTGGTCGCTGGCGGGAAGAGGGGCGAGGTCGTCGTCGTCGACGAGCTTGTCGAAGAAGTCGGCGTCAGTCTGGTCGTCGGCGGAAGCCATGCGAGGAGGAAGGAATTTGAAGGGTGGGTGGATGGATGGAGGAGATCTCGGGCGGGAGCTTGGGGTGGATCTAGGGTTGGTTGGTTGCTTCCTGGCTGGGCGCCGCCGGATCGGAGGAGGCGAGACGAGGCTGCCGGTTGCGGTCACCACCGCAGCCAACGTCGCATCCCCTGCTTCCTTTTTCTCTCTCTTCGTCTTTGGTTGTGCAGCGGTTACGCTTCGGCAGAAAGATCAGAGATGGATGCTCCTCTCCTCCCTCCCCTGTTTCCTTCTCCCTCCATTTTCCTTCCCCCCCAAAAAAAAAGGAAAAAATCTCCTGTGTTTTTTTGTTTTCTTTTTAAATTAAATTTAAATAAAAGATGATTCGTTTTTATATTCCTTGCGAACATGGAGGGTTTTGTGGTGACGTGTGTGGGATTCAACTTCACGTGCCTGTCTCATTAGGACAGGACAGGATAGGACAGCGCAACATATGTTCACACTCGAAAATCTCTTTTCAGAATCTCAAACATCCAACTGAAATACTGCAATCTCCAACACCAAGCACCAAGTATAGAGACGCCAATTCTCCTATACAAATTTTTAAGATCCTGATTTAATTGATTGCAACGACAGCAAATCTCAAATCGTTGCCGTTAAGATAAAAAATAAAAAAACGGAGAGAGTAAGTTGTTAGCTAAACACAACACACCTAACCATATAATATAGCACCCCCCACTAACGTAAAAGGGCAGGAATAATCAGGATAAACCCAAACTTCTGATACATGATCTGCAGCACCCAGAACTATCAAATTCGCCTGCGGATATCTACCCTTGGCTTCTTAGATGCAGCAGCATTGGTATTATCACCACTCGACTGTATCTGGTATAGTTGAAGAAAGAAACTTTTAGCTCATCGGCACAATCTCTGCGTGCCAAAACATGTAGGATGAAACAACAAGGATGGTCTTACCTTATCAAGCTTCTCACGGACTAGATTTACAGTTGCGTTCATCGACTCAGATGGAAAATAATCCTACAAACAAGGAGAAAAAAAAAAGTGTTTCCCTCAACATATTATTGGTGAAGTAGTAGCTTTCAACTAAGAAACCAAAGCTATGAGCCGCAAAGGAAAAGGAGAAAACTACTAAAGCCGCGCCTTATTCACATTTCAATGGCAATGCCGGGCACTGCAAACATGTTTTTGTTTTCTCATAATACATAGCTTAGCTAATCAAAGCAGATGCATCAGTATCCTTCAAATTTGTCCAGAATTTCTTAACAATGGTTTCTATCTAAGCAGATTCAGCACCTTTCTACTGCATACCTTATTAGAAGACACATGACTGAAACGAGGATCGTCGACATGAGGAGCATGAAATGTCTTCACATATTCCCTGAATTAATGGAAGAACCCTTAGAAGGATTGCCAAACTGATGGTTTCACCGTTTTTCTCAGAGAGAAATCAGAATGAAGGGTTTTAGCCTAGCAATGTAGTTTCACAGCATCAACAATACTGCTGGTCAGGTGGTATTGGAACGAATAAGATAGCAGCCAATTTGAACCTCCATGACTTGGGGAACGTGGTATATTAAACCTTGGGTGCTACCCGCACGTGAAATGCTAACCTCTTATGATGGTGTGAATTGCCACTAGATGATCCCTGAGCTACAGAATACTGAAGCGTCCCGTCAGGCTTTGCAGCAGATGCTGCAAAAACACCAACCAATATCTCAATCCAGGAGCCAGGATAAATAAATTAGTGATTCTCATGAAACTATACATACTAGAAGGAAGCGGTTAAGTGTTGCCGTCAAAATGATAAACGCAAAGCTGTGAGGACAGAAAAAAAACACAGTAATTGGAAGCACACATTTGATTCTGCTGAGGACTTCCTTTCTCCTAACTTCCAGTTTTTCCTTGGTATCCAAAAGACTCTCAAAATGAGGCGCGTATGACACCTGCAGTCGGTTGCCAAGAAATACCGACTCATCAAGCTTCCTTTTTGCAAACCTGCGGCACAAAAAAAAAACACCAGTAAGGAGATTTACATGAAATCAGTATAGTGTCTCTAAGATTTTATAGCAAGAGACCATGCTAGTACAGTAGTTGGCAAGCTATCGGCTAGAGATTGAACTGAACGACAGTAAATCAAGCCTATCGGTGGCTTCAACTTCCAAAGCAGATGATACTAGATTTTAACAAGCATCTTGTTTTTTCTTTCATCGTCGTGCCTTTTATCAAGAGACTGGCCAACAGGAGACCTGAACTATTTTTTTGTTACATAAAAGTCACAATAGTTACTACTCTATTGGCACGCCAGGCAGGGGCGATGCAGGGTGTAGTAACAATCACCTGGCGTTGCTGACCAGCGAGAATTTGATGAAGAAGACATCGGTGTAGGGTTCACAATCCTCGGCGTCCATGGGCTTGCACCTAATAACAAACCGAAAGGGAGGGGTTATTTTTTTTTTTTTGAAGGAAGCGGTTGCGATTTTTTTGTTTTTTTGAAGGAAGGAGATGGAATGGATAGAAGGAGGGAGAGGAGGTAATAGAAGTACTGACTCCTCCACTGGTCCGTAGGTCCCGAAGAGATTGGCGAGCTCGTCGCCGCATCCAAGCGACGGAACGTTGCGCACGACCAGGTACCTGCGCAGCGGCACGGGTCAGACGCAGCGGAGGAGGAGGAGGAGGGTTAGGGATGACCGTACTTGGACTCGTCGCAGACGGTGTACACGCGCACGGCGGCGGGGTCCCGCGGCATGTCCCTGGGTGCTGCGATTTGGTGGCGGGGGCCCCGGTGACTCGCCGGAGCTGGTGGGTGGTGGTGGAGGTGCGGCGTCGGATTCAATTCAATCCAGTGGACCCCAAACCTACGACTAGGACGAGGACGAGGAAACAAGAAAGGATGGCGTGTTCCTGGAGGTACGCCTCCTGACTTGATACACGTAACTCCTTGCGGCGTGTTCAGTTGAGGTATGAATCGTTCTTTCTGGACCAAGAGCAGAGCACGCCGGCCTCGTCTTCTCCTATCTCTCTCTCTCTCTCTTCTTTCTTGGATACAGTCCAGCTCCAGCTGCTTGCGTTGCTCTGCTCTGCTCATCTCTTCTATGGGGTGAGGCGCTGCTGCTGCTGCTCTCTTCGCCGACGATGTGACGGAGGTGACCCACGTAGCCCTATTCCTTCCTCCTCTGCTGCTTACGTGGCACGCCGGTCAACGCGCCCGTCCACTTAAGGGCGGACACGTGGCCCAGCTTGCCCTCCTGAGTTGCAAGAAACAGTGACAATTTGATAATTTTACATTACCATGTCATCATCTGAAAGATAAAAAGAAAAAAAAACTCCCATGACAATTTGCCTGTCCCTAAGCAAATCTATGAATAAATAACTGCGCCTCCCGATGCGATGCGATGCGTAACAAAATCTCCCTTCTCTTCGCACGTGCAAGGCACGTGTGCCGTGCCGGTGCCACACTGCTCATCCCTTCCCTTCCCTTCCCTTCCCTTCTTCTTACGTTGACGTCAGCACCCCCTTTTCCTTTTACGGACAGGTCCTTTTCACTCCTCGCATTCATCCAAGTACTAGCTTCTACTATCTCTGATTGAGAATGAGAGAAAGGCAAGGCTCCATTCAAATAAGGGCATGTCCAAGGGCTGCTTCCCAAAACTGCCACCAGATAAACAAGGCAAGGCCTCCTCCTCATCTCCTCTCATCTCCTCTCCTCCGACCCAAGTCAGTCAGTCCCTTCCCCTGTGCGGCTGTGCTGCCCGGTTTTCAATTCAGGCGAACTCACCTTTCTTTCTCGACCTGAATGGAGTGAGGAGAGCAACTCCGTAGCATTCTACTACTCTACCACTAGCTACCTAAACCCAGCCACCTCTGCTCGGCTCGTCGCCATGCAGCCCGGCTACGGCGGCGTCTCCGAGTTCCAGCAGTTCATCATGGACAGCGCCTTCGCCATGTCCGCGCCGCCGCAGCAGCAGCAGCAGCCCTCTGCTCCCGCCGCTGCTCCGGACCTGGGCGGCCCATTCAGGTACCAGCCGCTGCACCACCACCACGCCCCGCCACCGCCGCCGCAGCAGCACCACCACCACGCGCCGCCCATGCCCCCGCACTTCGCCCACTTCGCCGCCGCCGGCATACCATTCACGCAGAAGCTGCTCCACCAGGCCGCCGCCGCCGCAGCAGCAGGACACCACCCGCACCTCCAGCTCTTCCAGGAGCAACACCACCACCACCACAAGCCCCAGCCGTCGGTGCCCACAAGGTGGGCTCCGCAGCAGCACCACCACCACCTCGGCTTCGACGTCGAGGCTGCCGTGCCGGAGAGCTCCGGGGCCGCCGGCGGGAGCACGGCCTCGGGCGGCGGCGCCCCTCCGGGCGTTCCCCCGTTCTTGGCCGCCGCCATGAACTTCAAGCTGGGCGTGGACGCGGGCGGAGGAAGCGGTGCCACCGGGGGAACGGACGACGCCCTCCACGACGGAGGCGGCGGGGGGAGCGGCATGATGCTTCACGTCGCCGCCGACGACGAGGCGGCCACCGAGAGCCGCCTCCGGCGGTGGCCCGGCGAGGAGGAGACCTCCATCAAGGAACCCACCTGGTACCTCTCCCTCCGTCTCGACTCACAAATCTCGCGATTGCAACCCATCCTCCACACCCAAAAGGTTGCATCTTGTTTTGGTTGCTCTGCTTCGGATGCTCGGGAGGAGGGAGCAGCGGACGAGCAATAATAGTGGCATGATTGAGAAAGAAGACACACACACACAAACACCTGATGCTGATGCCGATGGCGATTTCTGGAACAACTTTTTTTTACGATGATTACCTCACCACAAAAAAATAAATAAAAATTCCATGGATCTTGCAATCTTCCCCCGTTTCCTCGCCAATGCAATTCTCTTGGATTTTCTGATCGTGCAGGCGGCCGCTCGACATCGACTACCTGCACAGCACGAGCAGCAGCAAGAGGGCCGGCAAGGAGAAGGAGGAGTCCCCTGCGCCGGCCAATTACTTGAAGAAGGGAGATGACAGTGCCGCTGCCGCGGCGGCGGCGGCGAGCGGCGGCAACTACAAGCTGTTCAGCGAGCTGGAGGCCATCTACAAGCCCGGGAGCGGCGGCGCCCAGACGGGCTCCGGTTCCGGCCTCACCGGCGACGACAATGCCGTTCTGGAGTCGGCCGTGCCCGATCTACCGGGCGCGGCGGCGGCGGCGGCGGGGGAGGAGGAGGGGACTCCGGCTTATTCGGCTGGGAACGCGGTGGTGCTGATGAAGCAGCAACAGCAACAGCAGCAGCAGCAGCAGCATCCGCAGGCGAAGAAGACGAAGCGGAAGACGAAGCGGCAGCGGCTGGAGCAGCTGAGCGCGTCGGCGTCCTTCTTCGAGCGTCTGGTGCAGCGGCTGATGGAGCACCAGGAGAGCCTCCACCGGCAGTTCCTGGATGCCATGGAGCGCCGCGAGCGGGAGCGCGCCGCCCGCGACGAGGCGTGGCGCCGGCAGGAGGCCGACAGGTTGGCGCGCGAGGCCGCCGCGCGCGCGCAGGACCGCGCCAGCGCCGCCGCCCGCGAGGCCGCCATCGTCGCGTACCTCGAGAAGCTGTCCGGCGAGTCCATCACCCTCCCGGCCGGCGAGCAGCAAGACTACTGCGCGGGCGACAAGGAGGGTGGCCTGACGATGAGCGCGACGTCGTCGCGGTGGCCCAAGCACGAGGTGGAGGCGCTGATCCGGGTGCGGACTGGGCTGGAGGGGCGGTTCCAGGAGCCCGGGCTGAAGGGCCCGCTGTGGGAGGAGGTGAGCTCGCGCATGGCGGCGGCGGGGTACGGGCGGAGCGCCAAGCGGTGCAAGGAGAAGTGGGAGAACATCAACAAGTACTTTCGCAAGGCCAAGGAGAGCGGGAAGAAGCGGCCGTCGCAGGCCAAGACGTGCCCCTACTTCGACGAGCTGGACCGGCTCTACTCCCGGTCCGACGGCAAGCAGGCGAGCTCGGACGTCGACCAGCGGGTCTACTCCCGGTCCGACGGCAAGGCGAGGTCGGAGCAGCTGGCCGACGCGGTGGGGCCGCCACCGGGGTTCGCGTTGGACAGTAAAGGAGCGGAGGACGACGACGGAGAAGACGATGGCAGGACGTCAGGGAGAGCGATGACCCAACAAGATTCGGAGGAGCAAGCGGATGACGGACAAAAAGATGATCAGTAGCAGCTGCTATGCTAGGTGCCTAGGTAGAAGAAGAAGAAGATTAAGCAGCTGGCTCCATCCATCCGTCCCTAGAAACTCGGTGTAGCTAGAGCTGGTGATGAGCAAGAGAGAGAGAGAGAGAGAGAGCTAGAGGTTGAACGACTGGGTAGCAGTCCTTTGGTTTGTTGTTTCTTCAATCACGTTCTCGTTTTATTACGACTCGATTACTTGTTGTTGTTAGCACTTTCCAGCTCTGTTTATTATATACTACTACTACTACTACTTCTGTTGCTGCTGCTGTAATGAGATGCATGATCATCTACTTACTTGCATTGCATGTTAGAGAGGGATAACTAATACAGTACTTGTTTGAGGCATGCATGCGTTGATCATTCATATAGTAGCAGTCCTCTGGGATTCTTCAATTGACCTCGAGTCAACGTTAGAAGATGTGTCGGCCGGTGGATGCTTGATTGATTTATTACTTTTTTTGTGTGTGTAGCTTGCTACTCGCAGCACCTAGTCTAAGCAAGTAATTAATCTCTTGGTTGCCGTTCAATCCTAGCATCGATCTCACCCGTTCGATCGATCTTGTTGTTGGTTTTTTGTAATACATTTTTAATTTCCCTACACACTAAAAAACAGAAAAGACAGCAAAAACAAAGAGATTACTATAGCTTAATTTGCTGTGGGGGTGGATGGATGGATTCCTTTGTGGAAACTTGTGAGGATCGGAAGGCTTGTTGGAGCGTGTGTGTGTGCAAAATATATAAGTATATGATGCCAGGTGGTGTGCATGACGCTGTATGAATCTGAAGGAAGGAGTATTTTATTCGGTGGTGCACACGAAATTCCACTGTACTGTACTGTACTGTTCTTAAAACAAAACACCGGATCTCGATGCATGCTCCGATCTTTGCCACCACAAAAAATATACTACTCTAATAACGTTCAAGTTTGTTTCTACAGGGATCCGAGTGGTTTCTAGTGTAAAAATAAAGGTTTGCATGCAGCAGCAGCTACTTGCATGTGTGAAAGCATAGTAGGAGTACTAGTACGTAATTTGGCTGTCTAGTGCTACTATCTCTATCTTCTAGTCTAGAGAGAGAAGACAGACAGAGAGAGAGAGAAAGAGAGACGAAATAAATAAAAAAAGAAAGTGAAGGACAGAGTGTGAAAAAAAAAGGAAGTGAAGGACATGTCAGGCGGCCTACGCAGAAGGAGGACCACCCTCATTTCCCTCCTCCTCGCTCTCCATCTTTAATTAATCCTAACACGTACTACTACTCGTATAAGAATTTCAACGTACGTCCATCAACACATTCTAGCATGCATGCATGAAATCAGGTCAGGTACGTAAGCATAATAATGGAAATATAGAAGAAGAAAAAAGTGTACATATGAGTATTTGTTTTTTTTAAAAAAAAAACAAATTAGCTAGTATAGGGAGAGTAGGTTGCGAGAGAGCCTTTGAATGCGTCCTTGTCCTACATGTATAGAGCATCTCAGCTACGCTCACGTGTCATGCATGAGATGTGGGTGAGACAATTGAATATCAGATGGACCCAATGATCTATTGTATTTGTGCTAGAGCCTGATGCTAGCTGTACCGGCCCCGGCCCATATGTTGGAAAGGACCACCACCTCGATCCATCTCACTCACTCACGTACGCATACCGGCCGACCATTAGCTAGGTACACCAGTAATAACCATGCATAGGCTGCTGCTTAATTCCTACTAGACGAGAAGCTAGAGAGTTAATTTGTATTGAGGTCGACAAGAGAGACAGAGACGACGAGGAGGAGGAGGAGGAGGCACGGTAGTGCCGACGATGCATGGGACAAGCTAGGTGAGGTCCAGGGCTGGCTGAGGCTGATGGACAGCCGGGGTCCACCACATTAATGGCTGTCGTACAAGCTAGACCAGATTTTTGAAATTCACACTACAAGTTGAGCGTCCACACTCCACACCATGCATGCATGCATATGAAATTACGAATATGAAGAATTTGAATTGAGAGGTAGGTTTGGTGTGGTTTGCAGGTTATGAGAGAGGTCGATGGCGCCTCATCATGCATCGTCATCATCATCATTCATATATAGGAGGAGGGACCAGATCCGAGATGTGGCGCGAGAGCGAACAAGGCGTGGTACGTGCGTCCCCGTTCTCATCTTGTCTCCTCTTCCTCTCGCCACCCCCACACCTTCTGGTTGGATTATCTACTATCGATCTAGAGCTAGCTAGTAGCTTGTCCTCTTCTCTTCTCTTCTCCTTGCTCCTAACAACGGAGCAACTTCCTTAACAATTCTAAGATATACATATATATATATATATATATAATGATGATACGTGGATTCAATTCAGTGCCCTAGCTAGCTAGCTAGATCTGGTGGTGGATGATACGGACGGAACGGAATCTCCGATAGACTACTGTGCTTGCAGTTGCGGCTAGTACTGTTTGACCTCACTACTCTCTACACATATATAGCTAGTACACTAGCTATAGTACCTGCTGAGCATGCTAGCTGGTAGGAGTAATCTCTATGTATAGGGAAACCAATAATGCAGAAGCCCAGCGTGCGTGCACCTAGCTAGCTCAGTCAAACAATTGAATCGCCATTACAACTAACAACAGTTAATCCAACACTCACTTTTTACTGATGATGCATGGTGCTACATACATGCATCTATACAAGTATAAGGTATCCAGACCAGACATATAAGGTATCCAGACCAGACATAACAGCTAGCACACCTGACCTGAGATACGTAACTGAATTATTACTAACATCAGGCAGGGAGGGAAAAAGAGCCGAGCCGAGCCTCCTCAGTAGCATCGCTGTCTACCTCTAGCTAGCTAGTCGACCCATCTTGCTTTTTGATTGTAATTACGGTCTTGCCGCCTCTTGCGTGCAGCTAGCAGACATAAAATAAGGATGCAGCAACTAACATCGCTACCTCAACTGCTGTTTCAGGCCAGATGAGGCAGGCAATCAACATACAGGATAGCACCACACCAATCAAATTCTGAGTCAAAGAACACAAAGGGGAATATATATATATATGTTCATTACAATACCAATGTTAACTCATAGTACAACAAAATCTCCTCTAGACTCACAAAACAGCAAGTAAAATGTTCTATCGTCCACTTCTTTGGGAAGCCTGCAGATATACTGCAGGCAACGTAGTCAACACACGCGTTTTTGGTGACTATATACAAATACTATAACAAGCGCATTAATTCTATATCTCTCTGTAAAGGTTCATCCTGTTGGTGGTACCAAGCATCCTGTGAACCACCGTTGCTGCAGCCGCTCCCTTGCTTGGAGAGGGAGAGGTCATGTCCGATGATTCTTCCCTGATCTGCAACGCCGACACTGCTTGGGCTGCCATGAAACCAGGGCAGGTAACAGACGTTCCTTGATAGCACGGAGCCTGCAAGTCCCTCACTTCTCCCCAAGACGGTAACGGCTGGCCAAACTCCCAATCGGTCCACCTCCTTCCGGCCGGAGCGTACGCGTGGTTGGCACAGATCAATCCATCACAAGGATAGATATCAGCAGCGCCTTGAGTGAAATGGAAACCAGCCGAGGGATCCCAGTGGTTGCGCTTCCTGTGCTTGTTTAGCATCAAATGGCAGGGTTCATCGTCGGAGTCTTCACCTATCAGAACATGAAGAGCAACTGCTTCAGCTATGGCAGCACCTTCCTCATCCAGCCTTTGCTGTTCTTCCTTCTTCTTCTGCTTCTTCTTTTCCAGCTCTGAAATAATGGCGGCAGAGTTTGCCAGCGCTTTCTCTAGGCGACGCCTCTTCTTTTCAGCCTGCTTCTGGCGATCTAATTCATCTTTGGCCTGTTTCTTTTTCCCATTCTTCAAGACTTTGCCTGCCTGATTGCCTATAGCCTTCTTGTCCATGACGACGACTGTGCCTGCTATTATCTACCTCCGCTAGACTCCTCTATTTAATTGACAAAAAGCAAAACCAGAACCTTCAAAGTTTATTTTTTTTCTTTTTTCCTATGGGCACGTCTGTTCTAGAACCAACTAGTAGTGCTCTACTAAAACAGTCGCTGCAGGAGGCTACACCCACTCACGTCTGAATGAGTATCTTATCTTGCGAAAGATGCAATCCCAGAAGGAAACGGCAGGGGAGAGCAGGAGCGAGGAATAGTGAGCGCCTGCTATTTCATCTATTGTTAATCTTGTCCCAAACTTGTTGCAGACCAGCTTCTGACCCATCTTAATAGCACCAGAATCGGAGTAGAACCCCAGCCAGCCAGCTCATAAGGATTCTTCTACGCAGTGCAAAAAGGAGAAATCTGAGGTTAGGGAGTGAGGGAAGGAAAGGAACATATAAATAACAAAGCAGGCAAGTACTCACTACTGGTTGCTTCTGCCTTCTAGTGTAACTATAGCAGTCAATCAAGAAGCAGTGTATCATCATGAGAACAAAACAGAACACTTGACATCACATTTTCAGTTCTCACAACTTATATTGGTGAGCAGCCAACGGTAGCTCACATTTGATACCTTACCTATTAGGCTATTATGCGTGGTAAATAGGACAGAGAGATGTTTATTTGGTGCATGTCAGTGTAGTTTATGAAAGAGAATAAAAGGACGGAGAAGAAGATTGTACTGTACTAGATAGAGGAAAAACGTGACAACCGAATAGGCAACTGGTAACTAATGAAGCCCAGTAACGGATAGCAATCAAGGTGATTGGCAGTGGGCTTGCCGCAAGGGGCAGTAGCCCACCAGAATAAGCAGCCACGGAATTTACAATTACTAAAAACGTATGAATATCCTGTCCTCTCTTGCGCAAATCTAGAAGGTAGGACGTGAGATTGAAGCCGGGATCATGAACCCTTGGGCGACAAGTGAATCCACGGCATGCGCGTGAGAGATCCAGATGCGGCAGCGGATCGTGACCATATTTATCGGCACCAGAATTGTTTCATCCCAGAAGAAATTCCTGGTCCTTGACAGCAAATTATCGGCCCAATTGTAGGGAATTTCTTCGTTTTGTAAACATGAAGAGGTAATTCCCTCCCCCCCCCCCCTCTCTCTCTCTCTTTCTCTCTGTTTGTCAAAGAGAGAAAAAAATGGATCGTAGACAATTCCTTGTGCAATCTCTAAAGGAATCCTCTGCGCAGCATCAATTCGGAAGTAATTGGAGCTGGCATGGGGGGAGACATCAGATCCAAGCGACAATTCCATCCATCCATCCATCCAGGAATTCCATGAGCGGAAATAATTAATAAAAAAAGAGAGGGAGGAAGCAAAGCAAGGGTTACATGCCTGCGGGGCGTGGAGATGTGAGGATGGGAGGGGGGATCGCCGGCGGGCTGGATCTCTGTCACCGACGCGCGGAAGGAGGGGGCGGAGGATTGCGGATTCCTCTCTCTCTCTCGCTCTGCGGGTGGGGGTGTGCGCGCTGCCGTAGAAGAGAAGAGAGGAGACTTTAGAGAGAGAGAGAGAGAGAGAGGAGGAGAGGAAGAGGGTGTGGGTCTAGAGTAGTGGGGCCGGCACGTGCGTGATCCCGAAGGCACGTGACGAAACCGGTACTAGCTCGGATCGGATAGCAGCAGTACAGTACCAGGCCACCAAAGGAACGAAACGGGAATACTTCACATGGGCCGCGTCGCCTCTAACTGGGCTCGTGTCCTGTCTTCAGATCGGGAATCAACTACTGTACCACACAAACAAGGACCCAAAAACTCCTCTCGGAGAAAACAAACACGTACTCAAACTGCAAAAATAATCCTCACTGCAAGTTCATTCTTAAGTTGAGGTTGAGTTTGCATTGTTCGATAACACGAGTAATTTGATGTAAATACTCGGACTTCTTGATCACAAATAAAAATAATATACTCCTTTCATTTCAAAATAAACAGCTCACTCCTCGCTCTTATAGTTTCCAAATGATGACCCATTGGACCATTCTTATTGGCACACTATGCATGTTTTCCCCCTTGTTCTCTCTATCAACACGATGTATCCCCTTTCTCCGTCTGCATTTCTTGCCTGGATTTTTCTTCCAACACATTGTTGGACGTAGCACCATTTGATTTTGATGATTCTTTAGCCTTTGCCCAGAGAACGAAGTATAACCCAAGAACCACAAGAGCAGAGCCCACCACACTGTTAAGTTGTAAGAGTGACAGATGCAAAAAAATAGAAAGAAAAAAAAAGATTTGCCTTGATTAGAATGGATAAAAGACAACTTAATTATGTATAGAGAATTAACTTGAGTAGTACGTACTTATATAGCACAGAAACGTGTACCTTCCAACATGGAGCCGTTCGTGTAGCACAACCATGTTGATACCAGCCGCTACAAGTTGGATGATAGGTGTGAACGCGGTTGTGAAGACCGGGCCTCTTTGCTCTATGCACCAAGACATGCCTAAGAACCCTATCCCAGAACCCATTATACCCTATACCAACATAGTACATAAACATATATAGTGATTATTACTATTATTATTATATATGTATCTAAACTATATAGCTCTAGCTAGCTAGCTAGGTAGAGATGTTACATACCACGAATAGCACTGTGACGATCTGAAGCTTGGTCGTCAGAATCCACACTGACAGATCCTTCTCCGTCACTAGCCCCGCAACAGCCATCTGAAGGAAGCTGAACAAGAACATGAGGGCGGTGCCGGAGTAGAGTGCCGGGTACTTGTTCCCGATCCTTGACTGGAGGATGAACCAGCAGGACCAACATGCCGAGCCACCAAGCAGGGCCGCAGACCCGATCATCCAGGTCGTATGTGTATGTGCACCACCGCCATGGCGGCCCGGCCCTCGTGCCATCTCTGCTGTCGTTGCTGCTGCTGGTGGTAGTAGGGGATGATGAGAGGAAGACGACGACGACGACGACGACGATGGTTTATTCGTGAGTGACGGGCCTTGGTAGAGTGCGAGGAGCAACGCTCCTGAGAACCCCACCGTTGTGCCCATCACCTTTGCTATGCCGGCGGCAGTCTTGAGCTCTAGGTTCTCCATCCTACGTACGTACGACAACAAGTAAGTTATTATGCATGTTAATTCTGACGTCGTCTGTACAACTTGTTGGAATAAGGACGATCAGAGTAGAGTACTACGTACGGACGACGTACCCAAAGGGAAGTGCCACAAGGAAAGTGAACATGGGAGTCATGTTGATGAAGGCGCATGCAAACGTCGCCGTAGTGTATTGTAGCCCCGCGAAGAACAGCCACTGGGTGAGTGACGCGCTGCAAATTAACGTACGAGATAAATTAATAGCTAGCTAGTAGCCAGTAGCCACTAGCTGGGCTGGGTAAGAATAATTAATCACGATCGATCAACAACTGCTCGCGTCGCTTATAATTACCCTAGCACAGCACTGAAGAAGAGGTACACGGAGATCTCAAGCGTTAGCCTCGGCCTCGTGTTCCTCTCTCGGAAGTAGGCGATCGGGGCGAGGAAGAGGAAGGCGGTCAGCTGGCGAAGCGTAATGAGCACGGTTGTGTGCATCCCCTGGTTCAAGGCCATCTTTGTCAGTGTGTTCATCACGGCGAACACGATTACGACCGCCACCATTGTTGCGGTAGGCTTGCAGCTGGTAAAGCGGGCCATAGATATGCATGTATACCTGTCCATCTATCTATCTATCTCTCGAGCAGCAGTAGGCTATCTATATAAGGAAGAAGCCAAGCAGCCATGGCCTCCGATCGAGCAATCCACGCACGCGAGACAACTCGTATTTTGCTTTTACGCGCACTCGATCGATCGACAATGAATGACGATGCCATCTTTTCTGGCCCAGAGATGAGCACTAGTTTTTTTTATATATATAAAACATGCAAATTAATGAAAGAACCTATCTTTCATTCATTCACGTAACTTTAATTATGCTCAAAAGAGGGAGCACAAAGTTGCTGGGTTCTCTCTTTCTTTGGAAACGCCCAGAGATTATTAAATAATCTCGAAATACGAATTTTAACACATGGACGATCGAGGGCCGGGCGATCGATGACGATGACAAAGTAATGAAATTACACGTCAACAAGGATCTCCTTTTTATTTTCTTTGTTGCGAATTAATGAAGTCTGACTAAAAGTTAAATAAAAAAACACACACACAAAGACAAAGAAAAAGAAAAAGAAAAGAAAGAGTGCATCGCGATCATGCTTGCTTGTCAAACGCAACAATATATATTCAAATCGTAATGCAACGGCATATTATTAGCGCTTTTCGCTCTAGTGCCCTGCAAATCTGATGCGCAACACAAGATTTCTTCACGCGCGCGCGCGTTACAAATTCAGAAGCTAGCTAGGTGGAAATCAATCAAAGAACAAGTGATAACTGTTACCGACCGACACCTACTACTAGCTAGAAATTAATTAAAGGTTATTAGCAAAAGCAAGCAAAATCAAAGTAATGTAAACATATATATAGAATCTTAACTTTAATTCCCCGTCAGTACCAATATTACGCCCTTTAGTCAATAACGTCAATCACAATACTCCTCAGATAAAATAGATGAAAACATATATATTAGTATGGGTCTTAGTAAAAGTTTGTGATTGAGAATCTCCTCATACGGTTACAGACACACAGACAGACAGACACAGATGTTCTTCTCTGGCGGCTAGAGGTATGTAGGATTCTTTTTTTATATATAAAAAGAAATTGCCACGTGGCGTGAGCTGATTGGGTGGTAGTACAATACCACTTGCTCCTCAGCTCGTCTCCCTTCCACTCGTTTAGCAAATCGTCAACCCAATCCTCTGGCTCCTTCCCCCTTCACCACCACCGAACCTAGCTTCTTCGTCTTCGTTTCCCTCCTCCACCACCACCACCACCACCACAGTCCACAGCTTGCCTCTCTTCCTTCTCCTTGCATTATTGGTCTCCTCGCTCCCCACCTCACGTACGGACTAGAGCAGAGGTAGCCCCCCATCATGGCTGGCGCCATGACCGCCGCGGCGGTGTCTCTGTCGTCGTCCTCCCCTGCCAAGGCGTCGTCGTCCCCGTCCTCTCTGTCTCTGGCATGCAGCAGCCACTTGCTGCAGCTGGCGCCGTACCCGCGCGTGGCGGCCCGGGGCGTGCGGGTGCAGGTACTGTCGTCGACCACCGAGACGACGGCCTCGGCCGCGAAGAAGGACAAGATCTCCAAGAAGCAGGAGGAGGGGGTGGTGACCAACAAGTACCGTCCCAAGGAGCCGTACCTCGGCAGGTGCCTGCTCAACACAAGGATCACCGGCGACAACGCGCCGGGGGAGACATGGCACATGGTCTTCAGCACCCAAGGTATATATATTTGCCTTCTTATAATATGATCGAGAGATCATCGATCGTCCATGCATGGATATGGATCGGATGCATTATATCCTTTTCTAAATAAATAAAAAAGTTGATTCGTCGTATCATATATGGCATGCATAGGCGAGCTCCCCTACAGAGAAGGGCAGTCCATCGGCGTCATCGCTGATGGTGTCGACAAGAACGGCAAGCCACACAAGCTCAGGCTCTACTCCATCGCCAGCAGCGCCCTCGGGGATTTCGGCGACTCCAAGACGGTATACATTATTTCTTCGTCGTTCATTCTTCGTCCTTTGTTTCATCAGTCGTATTGTATCTCGAATTCTCGATCCATCAATCATCACTGCAATTATCATACTCCCTCCTTCTGAAATAAATAACGTTTAAAACATCAAAATTAGTTCAAAATATATAACGACTTGCTCGGATATCAACTTGTTCATTGCAGGTGTCGCTCTGCGTGAAGAGGCTAGTTTACACCAATGATCAAGGGGAGATTGTCAAAGGAGTCTGCTCAAACTTCCTGTGTCAGTACTGTCATCAGTTGTTTAGTAATTTGCTTTGCTATATATATATATATATTGTAGGGTTTTGATCGCTAGCTGTTCCATGTATAACCGATACTATATATCTTCAGACGATTGATTATATATATATATATGGCGGTGTGATTGTGTTTCACAGGTGACCTGAAGCCCGGAGCTGAAGTGAAGATCACAGGGCCGGTCGGTAAGGAGATGCTCATGCCCAAGGACCCCAATGCAACCATCATAATGGTAATTAATATCTTCTTTACATTACATGCATGCTTGGTTGGTTGAAGACCATGCATGAATTAGTTTCAGATTCAAGGACTAGAAATATAATGATCGAACAATGATTCTCTGTGCTGTGTATATATGCATGCCAGCTTGCGACGGGCACCGGCGTCGCCCCGTTCCGTTCATTCTTGTGGAAGATGTTCTTCGAGGAGCACGAGGACTACAAGGTGAATGAACGAATTGAAGTACTCCCTTCGTTCTGAATTAAATGACGTTTAGGACAACTAATTTTATTCATTGGTTGATGTCGGCAACCAGCTAGCTGTACTCTACTTGAAATATAATGTATGCGTGCAGTTCAACGGCCTTGCGTGGCTGTTCCTTGGTGTCCCAACCAGCGACACCCTGCTGTACAAGGAGGAGCTGGAGAAGATGAAGGAGACGGCGCCGGACAAGTTCCGGCTGGACTTCGCGGTGAGCCGGGAGCAGACGAACGCGGCGGGGGAGAAGATGTACATCCAGACGCGGATGGCGGAGTACAAGGAGGAGCTGTGGGAGCTGCTCAAGAAGGACAACACCTACGTCTACATGTGCGGGCTCAAGGGGATGGAGAAGGGCATCGACGACATCATGGTCGATCTCGCCGCAAAGGACGGTAATATATCTCATCTATTGCATTGCATTGCATTGCATACGCTTCGTCTCAGTTTCAAATTATTTGACGCTGAATAGTTTAATTTTGAACTAAGCAGGGATCGACTGGTTTGAGTACAAGAAGCAGCTGAAGAAGGGCGAGCAATGGAACGTCGAAGTCTACTGAATTTTCTTCTTGTTTGTGCAAGCTCAACCAGCCTGCCTAGCTTCTTCTGTGTATCTATCTTATATATCAAGTCTCATCCTCAGCCCAAAAGTGAACCTACCGAGCTCAAATTCGAATCCACGTGTACATACATTTCCTTTTAAATTGATTGTTTCTACTTTCTAAATAGAAGATCAAGTTTATTTTTTGAGAAAAAAAAAGAAAAAAGGATGAAAAGTTTACCAGCCAAATGTTGGGCTGCAAATAGAGAACATTAGGCCCAACTGAGAGCCCAATAACGAGAGAGAAAGAGAGACAGCGTGCCCTAGCGCTCTGTCGCGGTGCGTGATATAAAAACTCGTCGCGTCCACCCCCCCCCCCCGCCGCCGCCGCCGTCGTTCCTCTTCCCTGACAGGTCGCCGGAGAAGGAGAAGATGAAGACCATCCTTGCTTCCGAGACGATGGATGTCCCCGAGGGGGTCACCGTGAAGGTGGCCGCCAAGGTGGTGACGGTGGAGGGGCCGCGCGGCAAGCTGACCCGCAACTTCAAGCACCTCAACCTCGACTTCCAGCTCCAGGAGGGTGGCCGCAAGCTCAAGGTCGACGCCTGGTTCGGCACGCGCCGCACCATGGCCGCCATCCGCACCGCCATCTCCCACGTCCAGAACCTCATCACCGGCGTCACCAAGGGATACCGCTACAAGATGCGCTTTGTCTACGCCCACTTTCCCATCAACGCCTCCATCACCAACGCCAGCACCGCCATCGAGATCAGGAACTTCCTTGGGGAGAAGAAGGTACACCTTGGTTTCTTCTTCTTCTTCTCCTCTCGCAGCGATTAATAATGCTAATACTACCACCACAGTATAACACTGATTTTCTGAACAATGAAGTACATCGCTAATGTTGTTGTCAAAATATAGTAATATACTGAATCACTAATCGCTGCTGCTGGAAATGATCCTGCACGTGGTCTGTAGCTTTGATCTCGTGTATGAAATGTTCTGAGATTCTTCAGTTTTCCGGCAGGTGAGGAAGGTTGATATGCTTGAAGGTGTGACGATTTTGCGTTCTGAGAAGGTCAAGGATGAACTCATTCTTGATGGAAACGATGTTGAGCTAGTCTCACGCTCAGCTGCCCTCATAAACCAGGTTAGCATACTTGTCCTCTATCTCTTTTAGTGCACTGTTTTATATGAATGCGCAGCCTTCTGCTACTCACTCCTTATCATATTGTTGAGGCACTAGAATAGACTGATGCTTCATACCAACCTGTGGTGTTGCATTGATATAATGCCCAGCTTGATTTTGCTCCACTGGGTGTTAATTTTGGGTCGTATGTTTTCTCCACAAAGGATCTTCCGTTTATGCATGCTTATCATACTTCAAGTATTTCTTACATATATGGTAGCTAAGGGTATAATTCAGGAAATTGACATGATTAATCATATATACTTCCTCTGTTCAATTAAATGGGAACAGAGGGAGTACATCAATGACTATACAACTACAGCCATTGTGTTAAGGCATGCTGTTTCTATTGTAGTTAATAGTTAGTATATGATTGTGTAGTTCCTAGCTTGCATTTTTTTACCAGTTCTCCTGACACATCATCCTAAATGGACTTGTGTTTTTGCTTGAAAACAGAAATGCCACGTCAAGAACAAGGATATCAGGAAGTTTTTGGATGGTATCTACGTGAGTGACAAAGGCCCCATCTCTGATGAGCAGTGAGCTGCATTTTCATATTGGTGGTAGTGAAGCCTCGTGTTAAGAAGTGCTGAGGCCAAAATTCTTCCCTGTGTTTTTTTTGATGGAAAAAGAACTATAAGTTATGTTGTCTACTGAAATTTTGTACTGTCTTAGAGGATGCTATGGAATTGGATTGCTGCCAGTATTGTTTATGCGTTGCCATCCCACTGTATCCTGGCTGATGCATTGCTCCCATCATTACTGAGTGGGAGTAATGGTTTACAGTAAGTGCTTTGTGATGGGCGGGTACTGTTCTCTTGTTAAAGTAATTTGTGTGCCTGACGCCTTGTTCGGAATTATTAGGTTCTTGTAAATAGATAGGCAGGAAACACAAGAGAATGGAGCACGCGATTAGGGCTCATCAACTTCTATAATATCCATTCTAGAGATCTGTTAGATGAAGGCATATTATGAAAGACATTTATTAGTATGTGTGGGGTAGTCGACTCTCTAGTGGCCGTTGTGCAAAAGGAGAGGTGGTATGGGATCCATCTTTTCTTACACTTTTTTGGGACATCCACCACATCTATGGGCCGGGCACCATAAAAGGAAAAATGCAGTGCCCTTTTGAGCTGCAGTTTGATCCCATTTGCATCTGCTACCGGTTGCATTTTTTTTTGGCTACTGTGAACTCTCCACTGAGATCCAACAGAGATGAGGTATGGTCAAATAGCATTTGCTTTGTTGAGATATAAAATTAGGTATGATCGAACAGAAATAGAAAAAAATGAGATATATAGATTCCTGTCTAAAAATAAACCTGACTTGTAGTGGAGAGTAAGAACAAGTTTGCATGCACATTGAAGCATTCAACGATGCACAGTTGCTAAATATAATGAGGAGAGGAGGTCTCCTGAATCAGTAGCGAGGGAACGAGCATTCCTCTCCACCTTTCTTCCCTCTCCTCCTAAATTAGCATGTCGCCCTGCATCAATAGATATATAGAAGCAAACATCCCTCGCGCGCAACTGCGAGCATCACTTGACAAGCTAATCAAGATTGAAGAGGAGAAGAGACCTCCATCATCATCATCAGCTCCATCGATCGTTGGAGCCGAAATCAAAGCAGGCTAATCAGCTGTGTATATAATTGTTGAAGATGAAGACGATGATGTCGCTCTGCCTCGCCGTCCTCGTCTTGATTGCACCGGCGGCGGCGGCACGTGCAGCGGAGGTGACCGTGGAGGACGCGTGCCGCGGCGCGTCGGAGACGCACTACGGCGTGGCCTACGAGCACTGCGTGGCGTCGCTGTCAGCCGACCCGCGCAGCAAGGAGAAGGAGGCCGGCAGCATGCACGGGCTGGCCGTGCTGGCCACGAAGCTCGCCATCGACCACGCCGCCGGCACGGAGGCGAAGATGGACGACCTCGCGGAGCTGGAGGAGGACTCGCCGCACGCGCGCGCCCGCTTCAACCACTGCCTGGAGCAGTACGGCGGCGCCGCCGACCTCCTCCGCGACGCCCTCGACAACCTGAAGGCGCAGATCTACGGCAAGGCCATGGAGCAGCTGGCGGCGGCGCTGGGCGCCTCCGAGAGCTGCGAGGACGCGTGGAAGGGGGAGGAGCTCCAGCGCGTCCCCGTCGCCGCCCACGACAGGGAGTACGGACGGATGGCGCACATCGCCCTCGGCTTCACCCACGCCACCGCGTGACCATCCATGCATCACCCCGGCCCATCCGATCTCTATTATCATTAGTCGATCGTCGTCGTCATCATCATCTCTGATTTTTTTGTTTGTTTGTTTGATTACCAAATGCATGTTGTTGTAGTGCTTCATCAGCTAGATGAAGGGTGAAGAAGGAATAAAACTGCCATGTGCTTCTTCTGTTTTGTTCTTCAGATCACACCCCACCCATCATCGTTTACAGCTTGTACTGAGCATAGCGCTTGTACTGTGAATACACCAACAAGTTACAAGGAGCATCTGGACTGAACGCCATGGACAGGAGCAGTCAGTGGCCTCCCAGTTTGATGATACCATATTAACCAGTCAGAGTGATCATCCTAAGGTGGTGGAGTACACTCATCCTGAGAGCCATCAGGAAGACGCGCATCTTTTGTCTTTACAAATCTCCATGCACCGATAAACGTACATCACCGCACGTCTCCATAATGATAGACACTATACATTAATAAACTTCAAACGATACTTACTGCGTTCTGAAATAAATGATGTTTAGAATAAAAAATCTAGTTCAATTTAAACTAAATTAGTTGTTCTGAACGTCAATTAATTCAGAACTGAGGAAGTAGCATGTTTAAATACTAATGTAATACTCTCTCTGTTCTAAATTAAATGACGTTTATGACAACTCATTCAATTCAAACTGAACTGTTTTTTTTTTACTTTAAACATCATTTATTTGATGGATAACCCATGTTGAAATGTTTAGGACAGACCATCTTGCGAAACCAACAGCGGCAACAAGACACACTATAACAGCATAATACGTGCCTTGCAGAAATTAGAACGGAGTCCGGAGTTCTAAGTAGTGTCACTTTCCTTCTCGGTCCGAAAGCAACTCGTTTATTACAAAGTCAGACCCCGCAGCCTTTTCGGTTTCGGGTTCTTACATCCGTTCTCCATCCACGGCTTGGTGTCCCGTGTGCAAGATTCCTTCTTGTTGCTTCTCTCTGACCAGTCCGATCCAGTTTCGCGCAGAGTTGGGAGGTGCCCAAGATCTCCTCCTGCTCGACCTCGACCCTGCGGCGGATTCGACCGCAATTGAATCCACGGTTTTCGGTAAAGATCCCACCCTTTTCGCCGGTTCTTGGGCTCTTGCTGCAGAAGCTGGAGTTTTGATCCGACCACTGTCTAGTGTAGTTGTTGGGAAGATTCCATTTCGAGTTCGTCGGGGAGGAGTCAAACACTGTGGAAAAGGATTCGTTGGACAGCTTTGCGGTGACGAGGACATGGTAGGGTAGGAGGCGGAAAGGTGAGGCGGTTGACAAGCAGCGAGAGAGATGGCTGGGACGGAGGCCATGGATGGGAGCACCTGGGAGGACATGATGAGGAGGATTCTCCCTCCGGGCACTCCCATCCCCGAGGCGCCGCCCAACCTCGACTACTCCATCGCCCTCGAGTACGACGGCCCGCCTGTGCCCTACGAGCTCCCGAGGGTAGACCCCGTGGAACTCCCAGCGATTCCCACGGCCGAGCCCGTGTCTGGTCCCCAGACGCTTGCCAACCGTGGAGGGCTGCCGATAGCGCCGGTTGTTGACCCCATCCGTCTCCCGGTGTCTAGGGTCGCCCGCTGCACAGATCCGGTGTCCACACGGGTTGGCGACGGCTCAGACTCGGTCAATTCAGCCTTGAACAATGAGGAGTATGATGACGAAGATGACTCTTGCTCACAGTCGCGCGGTTCAGCGCAGAGTTCACCCGGGCCACAGAATAGGGCTGAAATGCAGGAGGCGAGGAGAGCTCCGGTGGTGACCTTTGGGTTCACGCCGGACAGCAAGTACGAGAGCAAGGAGTTGGAAGAGATGTCTGAGCAGTATGTTGCGGTCACAAAGAAGGAGAAGAGAAGGGTGTGTTATCGTTGTGGGAAGAGGAAATGGGAGAGCAAGGAGGCTTGCCTTGTCTGTGATGCAAGGTACTGCGGCTACTGTGTGCTTAGGATGATGGGATCAATGCCAGAAGGACGTAAGTGCGTCACTTGCATCGGCCAGCCAATCGATGAGTCGAAGAGGTCGAAGCTAGGAAAGAACTCGAGGACGCTATCACGGTTGCTCAGCCCATTGGAGGTCAGGCAAATCTTGAAAGCTGAGAAGGAGTGCCAAGCGAATCAGCTTCGGCCCGAGCAACTCATTGTTAACGGTTGTCCGCTGAGGCCAGAAGAGTTGACAGAGCTGCTTAGTTGCACGCGGCCTCCTCAAAAGCTGAAGCCTGGAAAGTACTGGTATGACAAGGAGTCAGGTTTGTGGGGAAAGGTAAGCCTACTACGAGGGTGACAGCAAAGCTATGTATAATTTTCTTCCTGAATTTCTACATTCTACTAATGAATCCGCATGTTTCTGTTAGGAGGGAGAAAAACCAGACAGGATTATTAGCTCTAATCTCAACTTTTCTGGGAAGCTTCAAGCCAATGCTAGTAACGGCAACACCCAGGTCTACATGAATGGAAGGGAAATAACAAAGATTGAGCTGAAGGTTCTAAAGGTACCAGTTTATCTATACAAATAAAAGTCTCTTGGTATTGACCAAACGTGCTTTATTTTCTACTGCTTTGTGCCTTCAATGGTCAGACGAAAATTGTGAGGGAGACCAGCTGTTGAGTCTCTTCGCCCAAACTTTATTCCTATAGGCATATTATATAGTGACCGAGCTATACCTGGAAACGGCATTAATTTTCCACTTTTGGTCCAATGTAGCAGTGCATGTAATATAATTTCCCCCCCTTGTAAAGTCTGTCTACTAGCAATTTACACTAAGTGCTCATTATTACTGTAACCGACTTATTTTACATCACACTTTTTTTTAATTATGCTATCCATTTCATATGTTGTGATGGTTGACAACAGGTTGTCGGAAACCATTTCAAGGAAATCATAATGTCTGGAGTTATATATAATTTGAGAAATCACAGCACCTAACAAGGAAATGAGTAATGATGATAATCGATTGTTCTTTTCTGCTTCAATGAACTCTTTTGTTTGAGGAAATATCCTCTGACATGAGCTATTTTGTTTCTTCGACCTGTCAACATTAGTTCCAGTAAATGAGTTGACTTGAAACGTAATTCTTCTGCCATTTCAATTATTAAAATTATTCAGACTCATTTTGTCTCTGCTATTTCAATGGTGATCCCTGCAATTTAAAAAGACTCAGACTCATTGATTACTAAGATACTTCAATCTTAAATGTCAATCATGAATACCTTCTGTTGTAAGAGGATCATTCTGTAGAGTTATGAACTGTGATGTAGTTATAAATACAAAAATACATGAGTATTATCTCACGTTTTAGATGCTCCAGATAACGACAAAATCAGAAGTTTTTCTTAATGCGACGGTTTCGTTCTGGATAGTGCACACTATTAATTTATCAAAGGGAAGTTCCCTTTTGTAGTGAGGACTAGCGTGTAGTAACTGGCAAGTGGCAACCTAGTAGGTAATGCTTTTATTTTAGCAAAAACTGGGCCCACCAGTCCATAGCTAATGTATGCTCCTGGAGCGACATGAGGGGCACTATAAAAGAGCTTTTTCTTTTTCACATCTTTTGCATTATGTGCAGGTTGCAAATGTTCAATGTCCCCGTGATACTCATTTTTGGGTTTATGATGATGGTCGTTATGAGGAAGAAGGACAAAACAACATCAAAGGAAAAATATGGGAGTCGGTATGTATCTTAGTTAAAAGGATTCGCACAACACTGTTTTTTTATTTGAAAACTCAAGGCTATATATCCTTATTCCTGACAAAAATAATCATTTTCTTTTGTGGCCAGGGGTTGACACGTTTTGCATGCGCATTGTTTTCTCTGCCGGTGCCTCCTGGGAATTCTAATGGAACCAGAGATGAAGTTCCCTGTTCTGCTAGAACTGTCCCTGATTACTTGGACCAGAAAAGAATCCAAAAGCTTCTTCTTCTTGGGCCACCCGGTGCTGGTACAAGCACTATATTTAAGCAGGTCCGATACTCCGATCTGATCTCATTTTTTATGCCTTTAACTTTATCAAATTTCTGCAGTGTAAGTCTCTGTAACTAGCCCTGGGTGAAAGATTGCGACATTATGTAATAAGTCATATGCGAGATGTAGAAGCCATTTGATTACCAGTATTAATTACTTCAACTGACTAGTCGTGTTTGTTGCCGTTTTGACAGTATAGATATGAACCATGTTGCTTCCTATTTTTATGTCTCGACAGAGGTATAAGTAGTAATATACAGTTGCACACCCAAACATACCCCACATCCTATCCACATGCACCATCACACACCCTAAAGTGCCACTGTACGTACAACTTATTCTCACACTCACACATGCCTACTGAAGAGATTCACGAAGTACGGCTCTGCAAATGATGGGCACATCATGTTCTCCAGAAGATCATTTGGGGGAAAACCTTTGCAAGACACCCAGGCTTGATCCTTACGATTGAACCCGGGTGGATAGTGTGCTCACCAGCAATGCTACCACCACAGCATGAGCACGTGCTTAGCTATGTTGCTTCCTATTGTGTAATCATCAGTGTTGTATCCTGCAAGCAGAAAATTAAAAATACCTGCAAATTGTATTTCGCTGTTCGATTTTGTATCCTGAACTATTTCATGTGTGTTTAATACTGACGTTTTTGTGTGTCTTAGGCTAAGTACTTGTACGGGACTAGATTCACCCAAGATGAACTTGAAGGCATCAAACTGATGATACAGAGCAATATGTTTAGGTATCTTGGGATTTTGCTAGAGGGCCGTGAACGCTTCGAGGAAGAAGCTTTATCTAGATTGAATCACACAATTTCAGAGGATGAAGAAACGCAGCAAGGTACTATGGTCAAGTCATTTGCTCTGTTTCTTCTTTTCTCTTCAGATACAGATGCAGTTGTTATGGCTGGAATTGTGAGAGGATATTTAGCAAGGTAGAACTAGTAACTCGACCTCCCTCGGAAGCTCTAAGTAGTCTTTAGGATCTATTTTCTTGCTTGATTTCCATGGCACGCAATGACCCTCTTTATATAGAGGAGGCTAACCTAAAAACCCTAACCCTGGTCGCCACTACTGTAGTGGGCTGCTACAGTACCGTGCCGGCCTATAAAGGTCCAGCTACTACCCATAACAGCAGTGTTGTTGGGATTTTTTTTTCTAATGCAGATGACAATAAAGCCAATGGCTCAAACTCGTGCATCTACTCAGTGAATGCAAGGCTGAAGAAGTTTTCAGATTGGCTTTTGGATATTATAGCAATGGGTGATCTAGATGCATTCTTCCCTGCTGCAACACGCGAATATGCACCGTTTGTTGATGAAATGTGGAAGGATCCAGCCATACAAGCGACATATAAAAGAAAGGAAGAGTTACATTTTCTCCCCGATGTAGCGGAATACTTCTTGAGCAGGGTATAATTATATCTTCATAGCCTTTCTTAAACACAGTTCTACTTTGATCAAGCTTTTTGAACCATGTGTAGCTGAACCTTTTGTTTCAAGTTTTTGAATCACTTTTTATTTCAATGTTTTGAATAGTTTTTGTGGTTTTATTTGGCATATCCTTCCAGGCCATGGAGGTATCAAGCAATGAGTATGAACCTTCAGAGAAAGATGTGGTCTTTGCTGAAGGTGTAACACAAGGAAACGGGCTGGCCTTTATTGAGTTCACCCTTGATGAACGTAGCCCATTATCTGAACCTTATATCGACAACCCTGAGGCACCTTCCCAGTCTCTCACCAAGTAATCTCTTTTCCTTTTCTCGGATGCAAGTAATCTGCCAATTTTCTTCTGGACACGTATAAAAGCGCATCTGAATCATGTGCGAAATGTTGTTTGTTGTTTCTCTCTCCTCATCAGATATCAGCTGATTAGAGTCAGTGCAAAGGGAATGAATGATGGCTGTAAATGGGTGGAAATGTTTGAGGATGTCCGCATGGTGATATTCTGCATTGCACTCAGTGACTATGACCAATTGGGACCCCCTCGAAATGGCAGCAGTAAGCCTCTTCTGAACAAGATGATGCAAAGCAAAGAGCTATTTGAGGCCACAGTCAGGTATGCTAATATTTTCAATTTGAAGTTATGTTTAGGACAGAATACATAAATCTGCAGAGTGTTATTGCCTTTGCATCCTACATTTTTCAACTTCATGGTATCCTGTGATAAAAAAACATTCATTTGAGCTTGATAGTTAGGAATCGTTATAAACAATTATCTCGATGTTGCTATTATTTTTGAAAGCCATCCTTGACTCGATGGTTCTGATGTCAGAAAAAATGTTGAACTAAAGATTTCCGATTCTGTTTGACCAGGCAACCTTGCTTCTGTGATACACCATTTGTTCTGGTTCTCAACAAGTATGACCTTTTCGAGGAGAAGATCAACCGTGCCCCCCTCTCAACCTGTGAGTGGTTCAACGACTTCTGCCCAGTTCGGACACACAACAGCAACCAGTCTCTAGCCCACCAGGCATACTACTACATTGCGATGAAGTTCAAGGATCTGTACTATGCGCACACAAATCGGAAGCTTTTTGTGTGGCAGGCACGTGCCAGGGATCGCCAGACGGTCGACGAGGCGTTCAAATACATCAGGGAGGTTCTCAAGTGGGAAGATGAGAAGGAAGAGAACTACTACCAGGAGGAATCGTTCTACAGCACCACTGAAATGAGCTCGTCCCCATTTATCAGAGCCGAGTGAAACAACAATTCCGGCGGCTCCTCCTATTTGTTTTTCCCCTCGAGGCGATTTGAGCCGATTCGCTGCCGTACAGAAATCATTTTGAACGGCTGTACATAAATTCTGCAGCTTGTTCAGATCGTAATTGGGTGTTTGTAAGAGATCAGAAAATGTTTTCTTGTTTTGTTGTGTGCTGTTCTATTTCTTTTACTGACAAAACAGAAAAGGAAAAGAAATGTCCGCGTGAGGTCTTGCAAAAAGAATCCCATGATGATTGTTTTAATGTCTGTAAAGATCGCAATTGGATGCGTAAAGATGGCAAATGAAGTTTGCACCTAAGTTGTAAAAACTTTCTTTGCTTGGGCATGCAGCCATGTTGTAAGCTAGCTTATGTGCCCCACTAGTATTGTAGACTAATACCTCAGGTGATAGCTTGAAGCTTTAGACTTTGATAGCTTCGACGATATTATCGAGGGTGTCATTTGTATGAGTAGAGTAGTGACTGCTTCTTATACCTCGAATTTTCCCTTGGCTTGCCAGCCTGTCATGGCTGTTGAAGTCCATGTTTGCACACAAAACTTGTGTGTTCATCCATCTGAAGTCACAATGAACCTTGACAAACAGCAAAAGTAATCAAAGCAGTAGCAGTAGGTAAAGGATCGAATATATAGAACGGATAAAAGCAACTGCAGAGCCACCCAACTGTTGAAGTTCATCGTCGTGCCTCAGATGCTCTTGCTGGTGCTGCTGCTCTCAAGTTGAGCAGGAGCTTGATGTTGACAAAAGATAGTCAAAGGGGACTCTTTTCATGATTAAACATTAGGCGATGTTAGGACGAGAGCAAAGGCAACGAGCGCCAGCATGACATCTGATGAGATATATTACATTAGCTTTTCTGGACAAACCATTACAGCCCTCCTTGAGGTTCTTTATTTTTTCAGGAAAAATACGAAAACTAGAGAATACACAGCAACTTCAGTACATAAGGCTGCGGCCAGCTCCAGCATGTCCACACAAACAGATGTAGGCAGCTTCCATGTTTGGAACATATAAACAGTTGCTTCCCTCTTAGTTCTCTGAGCTCAAAGAAGTTTCACCGCTAGAGTCACTTTCATCTTGCACACGCTTCAGCTCGTATGCCCATTCTAATCCAGAGCAGTAATGGAGGGGAGGATTGAACCTGTGGTCATTCATCTCAGGAGGCAGGAATGCACCATTCTCAACCAGGAACCTGACAGCCCTCTTGTTCCTTTCCTTGGCAGCAATGTGTAGAGGTGTCCCTGGATAAACCCCCAGAGGAAGCATGAGACTCCAAGAAGTACAGAAACTTAACTCCACTCTAACAAAATATGCAACGATTCAGAGGGGGTGTCAACTTACAACCACAAGCCCCTTTTGTTCGAGCATCAATATTCGCACCACGCTCCAGTAATTCATCCATGATCTTAACATGCCCGCCCTGAGCAGCCAGATGGAGTGGGGTAGCACCAGGTGTTTTGGGTCCCCATGCAGGTGCATTCACGTCCATCCCTTCGTCCAGGAGACGACGAACCTAACGAGGAAACAAAGACCATATTTGAATCTGTACCTGTAGGCTGCTGGGATAGTTGAACCTAAAATGTTTCTGCGTTCCCGTTTTCCGCCCATTTACATTATTACACTTGTGCACTCCCGCCACCGGTTCGCTTTGATTTTCAGAGGAAACACATATATAGTGTTGTAATTGTTTTGGCAGGCAGTGAATGAATCATTGTTAGTTGAGTGAGCATACAAGGAGCCTTTTGAAGTCCGGAGCGACCTGTTTTGCACAGAAAGGAAACGAAGAAAGAAGAGTAATAGGTACCTGCTTGAGGTCTCCCTTGCGGGCGGCGACATGGAGCGGGTTCCAACCGCGGTCATCAGCGTCAGGGCTGCTTCGGAGGCGGCTCATGCTGAGCGACCTGCGCACCTGCACCATGCTAGACTTCCGCGTGGGGTGCTGGGGCCTCAGATCCAAAGAAGGAAGCAAAAAGGGAGGAAACGGGGTAGGAAATTGGAAGAAGCAGCAGCAGCAGCGGTGGCGGCAAATGAGAGGGAGATTAGCGAGAGGAGGAAGAGTAGTTGCCCATGCCGAAGGGAGCGAAGGGATTCAAGCCAGGGCCGAGCGCGCGGAGGTTCTTGTGGAGCATCGGCGACGAAGACGATGGGCGGCGCGGGGCGTAGACCATAGCGCGTGGTCGCAGTATCCGGCGAGCAGATCAGAGGAAGGAGTTGGGGATCATAGCTGCGCTCAATCAGCTCGGGTTGGGGAAGGGGGAGGGGGGGAGGCGATGAACAAACCCTAGGTCTGATTGGATTATGGCAGCAGCAGGAGGAGAAGAAGATTGGAATACGAGACCCGACCAGAAGAAGAAGAAAAAATAGAGAATCTGTGGACGATGAAGGATAAGAATTGGACTACTTTTGGGCCCCAAAACAATAAATAATAATGGCCCATGGGCTTATTCCCCCCCTCGAAAACCGTTCTTCTTTCACTCGTCTATTCTCTCCGATCGACGCCGCCATGGCCGCCGCCGCACGCTCCCGCGCCGCCGCCGCGTGGGCCCGCCTCCTCTCCATGCGCCCCCTGCCTCTTCCCCACCACCACCACCTCCACCACCAGCAGCCTCTAGCCTCGCGAATCATTCCTCCCCCGCGCCGCTACCTGTCATTCTCCGCTGGAGGCGCAGACAGGTCGTACCAGCAGATCCAGAGCGAGAGGGTCGTGCACGAGCTTCTCGCTGAGCTCGACCGCGAGCGCCAGCGGGACCGCCGCAAGGAAGGTGAAGGTGACGACAAGGAGGAAGAGGAAGAGGAGGACTACATGGGCGTTAAGGCTCTCATCGAGAAGCTCGAGCGCCGCAAGGCCAAGGAGGCCGCCGCGGACGAAGGCTTCTGGGAGCCTACCGACTCCGACAGCGACGAGGACGACGAGCGATACACCCCCGACGCCATCAAGAGGCGCGTCGACGAGTTCGACCGCAAATGCAAGCGACACGCCGAGCTGCTCAACTCCTTCGCGGAGGCCGGTAAAAATACGCCCGCTCCCATTTCCACCGCATCCATTTCGAATTTGCATTTTGCATTGCGGTCCATCGACATCAAATCCGTTTGCCATCAACTGATCCTTGCCATTGTAAACGTGCCACAGAAACCCTCGATGAGGCTCACAAATGGATGACGAAAATAGACAAATTCGAGGAGCGGCATCTTAAGCTGCCACTCGAGTACAGGGTTATTGGCGACATGATGAACCGCCTCAAGGACTCCACGGGGAAAGAGCGCTTTATCCTCCTCCAGAAGCTCAACCGAGCAGTTAGGCTCATGGAATGCAAGGAGGCATATGATCCCAGTAACCCCGCAAACTTTGGTATCATTCAGCACCAGCAGGTTGGTTCTCCGGAGGATCTGGTGCTCAATGCCGGCTTTGACAAGGAGAAGCAGATGATCCAAGGGGCAGAGCACGAGGAGGACAATGAAGAATTCAATGAAGCCAAGGAGAGGGACGATATGCTCATAGAGAAACTCAATGCCATTGAAAAGAAGATTGAGCACAAGCTAGCAGAGTTGGATCATACCTTTGGCAAGAAAGGCAGAGTTTTGGAGGAGGAAATAAAGGATCTGGTGGAGGAGAGGAATTCTCTCTCTGAGAAAAAGAGGAGACCGATGTACAGAAAAGTAAGTGGCGAATCTTCTACTATGTCTTTCATATTGCACAGTTAGGCTCATATCTTGCGCTTTACAGGGTTTTGATGTCAAAGTTATCGACGTTAACCGTACATGTAAAGTCACTAAGGTCGGTGTTCGTTATCTGATTTATTCCAGCTGCTATTCATTTTACTCTGTCCATTTATTCCATTATCTAATTTTACATTTTGCTTCACAGGGAGGCCAAATAGCAAAATTTACAGCATTGTTGGCCACTGGAAACTACCATGGCGTTGTAGGCTTTGCAAAAGCTAAAGGCCCGACTGCCAAGATTGCGATACAGAGGGTATGGTTATTTACCACACCAAACAAATTTTTTGAACCAATTTCTTAGTGTTGTCGATTTTGTATGGAGTCTTATGCAGCAGCAGCAGTTGTTGTTGTTGTTCTGAAACTAGTTGTTCCAGTTGCTTCGAGTTTATTATATTGACTGTTCTACTCAGCTGTAGTGCAAGTAATAATCGTGACATCTTAATGATACATTCAATGTGTTGCCTCATGAGATTGGTGGAATTAGGCCTGTGCATGCATGCACAGGCAAGAGTAGTGAATAAAACATTCTATCACTCACGCTGAAGCATGTCCTTACTTCTGGTCAGGATCTTCAATACTCAGTGCACGCTTAAATTATGGTTTTCCTTTTTGTGTGGTAAGATTATAGTTTACAAAACATTCTGTTAATGTTAAGAAAAAAACTAGGTTTACTCACCATGGGCCTATGACAGGTACAATTAGTAATGTTTATTTTCTAAAACATGATCGTATAGAATACTCATCTGAAACTTTTGAGGATCACACAATCGACTAGGGATTTCTCTTCGTTTGGAACTACATTACTCAATTGAAACTTCCAGCTCTTATAGGAAATGTAATCTTTCGTTTCCAGGCATACGAGAAATGCTTCCAGAATCTCCACTACATGGAGCGATATGAGGATCACACCATTGCTCATGCTATCCAGGCCAAATATGAGAAGACAAAGGTGAACACATTGACATACCAAACCATTCTTAGATGTATCGATTGTGTTGTGCTTACTCTTATGAATCTGACTGCTGCTTGTGTATCTGAAGATTTACCTCTGGCCTGGACCAATGAGGAGTGGAATGTCTGCTGCTGGTAGGACTGTCGAAACTGTGCTGTACTTAGCTGGTTTTAGCAACGTCAAGTCAAAGGTGTGCTTCTTCTCAAGCATACACGGTCACCTTTAAGTGCTTTTGCATGTGGAAGTAAGGATAATTTTTTTTATTTGCAGATTATTGGATCAAGGAACCCGCTTAATGTCATTAAAGCTCTTTTCATAGCGTTGAATGCTGTATGTGCCTATTCCTGAAGATATTTAACCCCCCGGGGTCTTTTCATTCTTTGCAACTACTTATTATTGATGGTCTTGCTTAATTTTGTCATCAACTTGTTTGCAGATTGAGACACCCAAGGATGTTCAACAGAAGTTTGGACGAACTGTTGTGGAGTCATACTTGTTGTAAGCATATGTTTGCTTGGAGGAGTTGTGGCCAGTCCCTGCTGGTTTTGATGTGGGAAGATGGGAGGAGGCAGTGGCACAAATGACCACGAGGGTTTTGGTGATCCCTTAAGTCCTTTGTTCGGAAGGCAATAAAGCCCAAGACACATGTGGTCAGAGCGTTTTTTGAAGATATAAATGCTGCACCAATATTGCCTCCTCTCGGTATGAGCCCTCTTGGTTTTGTTGCCCTAGTTTCTTGTCCCCGCATGCTGTTGTGAGTGGACGACAGCTTAAGATTACTTTGAGCTTAGTTTCAGAGAAAATAAGGCCTGTGGCTCTTCATTTGTTGTTTCATGATAGGTAGACAGATGATAATGTGAAACCACATTACCAGTTACAATATGTAGGTACTAGGTAGCACAAGGTATGTGTCTTTGTTTTATTTTGGTACTCCCTCCGTTCTGAATTAATTGACGTTTAGGACAGCTAATCTAGTTCAAATTGAACTAAATTTTTTGTCCTAAACGTCAATTAATTCAGAACGGAGGGAGTATATGCCAAGAACATAGAGTAGATGCATGGGGGAGGTGAGCAGCCAGCACTTTGACTCATTCCGAGTGAGGTGGGTCGTGGACGGGGAAGCCATTTTGGAGCCAGGCAGCGTAGCCGCCTCCCATGTTCTTGACGTTCTTGAATCCCTGCTCCAGGATAGGATGTGTCTTGTGAATTGTGATAGTCAACTCTTCCGTTTCGAATTATTTGACACTTGTTCGTCAAATAATTTGAAACGGATGAGCACTAGAAATAGGAGGAGAAAGAAGAAAGAAGAAGAAGAATCATACGGCTTGTAGGAGATCAAGGCACGCTAGCTCGGACCTCTTGCCGCTCTGGCAGCCCTAGTAATTGAGTTCCTAGTTGTTAGCCGCATCGAACAACCGATTGATTGGTTAACCTGAAATCAAGCAAGGGAAAACAAAAGAGGCGAACCACAAGGACGTGTTCCTCTTTGGTGAAAAGCGACGCCACCTGCTCCAGGAACAGAGGGTTCTTCTCCCTCCCTGCGAATGAATGCATTGTTATGGTCCACGTCCACATGATTATGATATACTACCTCCGTTCTGTAATATTTGACGCTGGGAGAACTAAGTTAGTTCTACCAGCGTCAAATAAAACAGAATAGAGAACGATATGCTTGCCTTGTGGAGTGATGAACATGTAGGGCACGTTGAGGGAGTTCTCCAGACGCCCGTTGCTGAATTCCTCCTCCGTCCTAGTACATTGAATTTTTTTTCACAGCTATATATCAGTAGTACCGATCGGTCAGTGATGGGTTGATTAGTCGGAGATAAGAAAGCACCTGACGTCCAGATAGCGGTGGCCGGCGGACGCCACGAGTTCCCTCGCCGCCGTCACGTCCACCGTCACCACCGGCGACTCTGAGCTCTCCTGGTGGTCAGGGGGCGCCATGACCAGACCACACAGGTGGGAGCAGGTCACAAAAGAACAGGAAAAGGCTCTAGCTTGTCTTGTGCTCCGCAGCTTGTTGCTGCCTGCCTACTTTATATATAGATAGATACAAGAATATAGAAAATCCATGGTGCATAGGTGCCATCACCGCTTACATCATTGCCCTTGCCCAATTCCTCTTTTCTAAACGTGTGGCTTTCCATGCCTTACCTTATTTATTTGACTTTCGAGACCGCCTCCCCTATCAAAGCCTTGATGGGTTATGTTACGCAGTGGTTGGTTTTGGTTGCTATGTGTGTCACCATTGAATCTTTACAATATAAGGTGCAAGTACTTGAGTATCCCCTCCGTTCAACAATATACTTAAGCATGTATGGATTTGATCAGGGTTAAACTTTTAACTAGTAATGCATCTAAAAATACATCATTTCAAATATAAATGGTTACTCGTTATCATAGTTAGCTTTACGGTAATCTAGTAACATTATTTATGCTTGATCAGCGTTACGAATGTTGACGGTCAAAGTTGAAGCTTTTTAACTTGCAAACTTAGAAATGCTTAGATTGTTGAACCGGGGAGAAATGATTAATTATCGCTCCATCTCCATGCAAGATGACACTGTAGCTGGACCATTGATGAGCTACCGAACATGGACGACCTCTCAATTAATAGTAAGAGAGAGAGAGAGAGAGAGAGTAGTATGATTATTGCTCCATGCAAGATGAGCTGGATCATTGATGACCACCTCTCAATTATTAGCAAGTATAATTTTACTATTTTACTATTTGAAGATGGATGATTCCACGAATTAATTAGGACTGTTTGTACTCGTTGTGCAGGACTGCAGGGAGGGAAGGAAAGGAAAGGCCCATGTCATGCCCGTGTTTGATCGATGGGCCTGGCCCATTTGTAGTTCCCGCTGCAGCCTGCAGGATGGGGAGAGTGGAGGGAGGAGGGAGTTCATTTCAAATTTGGAATCCCCGTCCCGTTCTTGATTCTTCTTCTCCCTCCCTCTTCGTCTAATCGTCTTCCTCTCCGGCTCTACGGCTCTAGGTAGGTTGACGCAAGAAGAAAAAAAGAGACTAGAGAGATCAGAGATGGGGTGCGTCGTGTCGTCGGAAGGGGACGACGACGACCGCCGCCGCATCATCGGAGTCTCCGCTGCGGCGGGGTCCCACCACATCGTCTCCCTCACCTCCTCCACCTACGGCATCCTCACCGCACCCAGAGCCTACGACATCGAGTCGTCCCCCACTCCACCGCCGCCCCCTCCTCCCCCGCAACCATCACCACCGGAGGTCATCAACTCCTGGGAGCTCATGGCCGGCCTCCTGGACCCGTCATCCACCCCAGCCAAGCCTCGACGTCCCGTCCGCATCCCACCTGACGCCAGCAGAGAAGCGAGAGCCGGCGCCGGCGCCGTGCTCCTCTACACCACCTCCCTCCGCGCCGTCCGCGCCACCTTCGAGGCCTGCAACGCCGTCCGCGCCGCCCTTCAGGCCCACGGCGTCGCCTTCCGGGAGCGCGACGTCTCCATGGACCGCGGCTTCAGAGACGAGCTCCTCCGCCTCCTCTCCCCCAACAAGGCGCCTCTGCAGCTGCCCCGGTTGTTCGTGCGAGGGCGACACGTGGGCGGCGCCGACGAGGTGCTGCGCCTGGACGAGGAGGGCAAGCTGGCGCCGCTGCTGGAGGGGCTGCCCAAACCCAGGGGAGGCACCTGCGACGGATGCGGGGGCATCAGCTTCCTGCCCTGCTTCGACTGCTCCGGCAGCCGAAAGCTGGCTGTCCCGCTCCCCAACGACTCCAACTCCAACTCCAGCTCTAAGAGGAGGAGGCCATCATCCTTGCTCGTGGTGCGCTGTCGCGAGTGCAACGAGAACGGCCTCGTCCTCTGCCCGATATGCTCCTAATTAATACTGTACTACTGTACTAGTCAGTGCCTGACATCTGTATTTGCATCCTGCACTGCACCTCCAAATCCTCTCTGTCCATCGGTCTTGGTCTCGATGTACTCCCTCCGTTCTAAAATAAAAGATGTTGTTTAGAATAAAAAATCTAGTTTAATTTGAACTAAATTAACTCTAATAAACGTTAATTATTTCAGAATAGAGTGGTATCTATTTACTTGAAAGAAACAAATGAAAATGTTAATTCTCACTCAGTTGAAATTTAGGATCTTTCCACTCAACACACACATCCGATCCGATCTATTTCAACTTCTGTGGGCTAGGTAGCTGAGGAGCGTGCCGTTCATGTGGTGATCAGCTCGCTCGCCGTCGCCGTCGTCCCCATCGCCGTCGCCGATGATCCTCCACTGGTGGCAGGGAACCACGATGATGCTCGACGTTGCTGGTACGGTTTTGTTAGACGTGGGTGACACGGCGGCTCCGGTCTGAAGAATGCTTGTGCAAGGGACAAATGGATGGCCTTTGCTTGCTGCCTCTCTTTAATCGCTTCGGTCTTCATGCCAAGGGAGAATTTCTGAGAGCCAAATCCACTTCCATCCATCTCTCTCTCCCCTTCTACGTGACTCTTGATCGCGATCCTACAGTGGATTATGTTCTGAAATTGAAACAAATGACGTTTAGGACAACTAATTTAGTTTAAATTAAATTAATTTTTTATTATAAACATTATTTGTTTCACAATGAAGGAACTGTATGCTATTTATGTTCTTAGAATACAAAACATTAACCCCTTTCAAACGATACTAGTTCCACAAGAGACATCAGAGAGGATCACTATCAAATGGGTCCTACCAACTGTAAAATGAATTTTGATTTCCTCAAAGTTCACATAATGTTTTTTTATAAACACAAGACTTTCCTGTTATTTTAGAAAAGGATGGTCTAATTTCCAATTGATTAAAAATAAAGGGTCATTTCATACAGCATTCACAGTATTTAGATCTTATATTTTTTATAATTAATACACTAATAATATAGTACGATTGTTGTATAAAGGACCTGAAATTCTAGCAGGTTAAAAATTGATTTTCTTGTTTCTGAAAACTAAAAAGGCCCGTTGCGAATTTGAAAGGAACGGCTCTTTAGCGTACCTGCGCAACTCAATTTTTTCAATTCCGCGGAACAGACTCAGAGAGAGAGAGATGGAGGGATCGATCTGTCCGCCGACCACCGCGTCGGGGGCAGCCTCTCCGGCGACCGTACGCCGAAATCCTCCTCGGCGCGCGAGGCCTCCCCCCACCCCCGTAGCATCCGCTAAACCCAAGCCCCCCTCCCTCTCCCGCTTAATCGAAGATGAGGCGGAGGCGGCCCCCCCGCCTCCTCCCCCTGCCTCGTCGCCTCCCCCCCCTGCCTCGTCCTCCTCCTCCCGCTTGCGGGAGGAGGAGCGACTCAAGGTCTTTCTCCGCATTCGCCCCCTCCCGGACCTGGAGCGGGACCGTCGCAAGGACGTCAGCCGCCCCATGGCCGCCAAGGACCCTCGCCGGAAGCCCAAACCGGTCGCACCCGGAGGGGTATGCCTCGTTGCCACCGGACCCAACTCTGTGGCGCTTACGGTTCCGCGGTCCAAGCTCGTCGACTCTAAGCGCGGCCGCACAGAGGTCTTCGACGGCTTCTCCGCCGTCTTCTCGCCAGACTCGTCTCAGGTCTATTACCAGTTCAATCACATTTGCCCCAACAATAGGCACCTACTGCAGTTTTGTGCGAGTGACAAGTTTGTGTCCTCTCCGCTCTCAATCTCCAGATAACAATCAAATTTCCAACTTGTATTTTGATGTACTGTACATTTTCATATTATTAGGCTTGACATATTTCACATTTGTCTGTCCGCCAAGAAAACTCCTTATCTTGCAGTTTGCATGACCTTTCTCATCCTTACAGTTTGATATCTTCGCTAAAGTAATGAACCCACTGGTGGATGATTTCTTGAGAGGAAAGAGTGGCCTACTTGTTGCCATGGGTCCAACAGGGTCTGGAAAAACGCATACTATTTTTGGATCTTCTAGGAACCCTGGAATATTACCACTCACACTACGCCAAATCTTCAATGCAGCAAACGAAACCAAGGTTGCCAGGCAACCAGCAAGGTGAACCCCTGTTTTCCCATTTTTCTTTGTTACCACCCTAGTACACCTCTTCGCCACCACCAAGGTGCTCATGGGAATAAATTGCTCACACAAAAGAGACTCCACGCTATGAGCGTACCCAGTGCCAAAAGGCTCCCACACATTGTGGGTTTAGAGAAGGGTTATTTCTAGACAAATTTATCCCTACTTTTGCAGAGAGGCTAGTTCGAAACCAAGACCTCAGGACACAAGTAGAGACTCCACACCATGACTGTGAACAAATGTTACATCTTGATTATGAATTTACAAGTGATCTTAAAAACTACCCATAAATATAGATGTCTAAATTGCAGAAGCGTTTTTTTTTTCTAGCAGAAATGCCTCATATTTGCTTCCTTTTCTTAGACCAAGCAAACCCTATTACATTTCTGTATACAACTTAGTCCTTGTTGTTTAAATATGTAACCCTATCCCTTACATATGTAAACTATTTGAAACATAACTCATCCCTTGATGTTTATTTTTGGCCACAGATCATTTTCTTTGTCAATGTTTGAGATCCTATCTGAGGGAAAAGGAGAACACATCATTGATCTACTGTCTGATGCTGCAGAGTGTGTTCTCCAGCAGTCAACAATTAAAGGTCTTCAAGAGGTAGCTTAAAACAAGTACCTTTGTTACCCTCGATACTCGGCAGGGATGGGTATCCTTTGACTTCAGATTTAAGTTCAACTCACATAGTTGTGTCTTCTTGAAAACTCCAATTGGATGGTCAGGACATGGGTGGGAAGGGGCTATGCTAGTCTTGTGGCTTATGTGCATGTTGTTTGTCATGCTGTTATTCTGAAATTTGATCTCTAATAACATGAATGGGGGCTCAGAGTTGGAATTGGGCATGCCATTTGAATTGCATTGCAGATAATACTATTATGTTTGCTTGGTAGCATTCAGTAAGTTGTTAGCTGTAATTTGTTATGCAGGTGGCCATTACAAATATTGTAGATGCTGAGAGCTTAGTTTCACTCGGTATGATGAAGCGCAGCACGGCTGCAACAAATGCTAACAGCAAGTCAAGGCATGTTTTCCTTATACTTCTGTTTTGATGGTTTTTAGAAATACAAATTTCACCCAGAATAAATCTGTGTACCATGGAGGAATTTTTTCTTAGTAATAATAAATGTGGTGATTTTTACAGTCTTTGTTTTCCTTGCTTTCTGTTTTTATTTTTTAATAAATGTGATGTTAAATTCAACCTTGAATTGTATTGCAGCCGATCACAGTGCATCATCACAATACGTGCTGTTCATAAAAGCATTGATGTAGAGAGTGAGCATTTGCCTAGTAGTGCTGTTTTGACCATTGCAGACCTTGCTGGGGCAGAGCGAGAAAGGAGAACTGGAAATCAAGTCTGTTTTTCAATCAGTGTTGCTTTACAATACTATATGACAGTGCTTATTCTCAAATTGACTAGTTATTCATTTCAGGGCTCAAGGCTGTTAGAGAGTAACTTCATTAACAACACATCTATGGTGTTTGGTCTCTGTTTGAGGGTACTGTCAACTGGCAGCTTTTCTCATATGGCTCTTCTCTTTTACATCAGTGCTTACGTACAAAATACTTTATTCTTTGCATCTGTAGATAAATGGAGTTCTGTCGCCTGCTCATGTTTTTTCCTATTTTAATTTGATAATTGCAGTCTTTGTTGGAACATCAGAAAAATCAGAAGAAACCCTTGGAAAAGCATTTCAAGAACTCGATGGTGAATACTGATCCTCACCTGCTCACTTATTTTCTAGTGTCTGTGACTCTGTGGGCGACTCTAAACTCATCAACCATTTAGTTATTCATAATTATTAATGCCTGTTGGATGGAGGTCTTCCCTATGTGGCGATGTGTATAAAGTCCAACAAGTATTGGAGTATACAACATAATAAGTGATAAATCTAACAGCCCAATATTTCTGAACATTCCCTCCCGCTCCATTTTCTGTTTGACACAAACTCTCCCTTTCCAATTAATTTACTAGTTTTCAGATATGATATTTTTAGCTTGTGTAACTTAGTCATCAGATCACATGTTTATTTGTACAAAGACCAAATTAATACTCTCTTAATTGGGCTGATCACTTCATCTCTAAGAACTGTATTCCTGATCAGTGATCACATCCTTCAATTCTGCTTCATATAAGGGCTACACTATTTTTTTTTCTGAAACCAAGGCCACCCACCCGGGAGTTGAGGTTGCTCCTCCCAGGGGCGTGTGCAGCGAATTTTTTTTTCTAGACCCTAGATCTTGACTCTGTATCATGTTATGAATGTGACTTGTCTTGAATAATGTCCAAGGAGGCAATATATAGAGATTACATGACTTAATACTAGACTAGGATAAGGACTCTATAATAAGACTCCTATGCCACTACTATACCTTTAACATTATTATATTTTTAAACCTCTTGTTATTTCTATAGTTGACAAGGTATTTAAGAGACTACCTAGAAGGAAGGAAGAAAATGACTCTGGTACGCTATTCTGACCTGATGTTCATCCTTTGCATCAGCTCCTTGAATGAAGTGATTACATATATTTAATGCATTAGTCTGACATTGTGCTTTATGATATATTTTAAAGTAACTGCTTTATGCTTTTGGAAGGAAAATTTGTGTCATGTATACAAATTAGCAGAAGGGGAATGCTCTGGTTTCGTTTAAACACTATTTGCTGCACTTTGTCATGATGCTCTGGGCAGAAATGATCCTCCATTGGTGATGTTGCATTTTGAACGTGTCAGTTCCCAAGAAGCTAGTCCTTTCCTTTACACTGTCCCAATGTGTTATCCTCACATTTTAGTTTTCATGTCACATGAGCAAGAGGCGTATGGCTGTTAAGTGTTTTGGACTGTGAGGTTGTTGGAGCATATTAAGGTGTTGATTTTCGTATATCTTAGTTTTAAGAATTTGCTCCAGTGAGTTCCATTGTATATCTTTGTCATATCATGTAGATATTTGTTTTGTTTTAAAACTTGAGTACTGCCATTGTCTAATTGTGGGTCATTCCTGATGCATTTCACACTTCTGATCTGAAGGCATGCATACCGCATTGCAATAGAATGTTCTTTGGTGTTGCATGGCATGTGTGCTATTACTCCGTGGTCTACACACCGGTTATTGTATAATTCGATATCTATTTTCAATATTTTAATTTTTGTTTTATTTAACAAACGTATAATCTTTTTTTTTTCAAACAATTAAAAATATATAAAATTAACGTTCATTAATTGCTTTGTTTTTCAGGTTTTGAATGTGAAACCAGGAGATGATGATTATTTGGATACATCATTTTTGCTCAGACAAGCATCTCCTTACATGAAAATAAAGTAATAATGCCCTCCTTATTGTTTCGCTGACAAATCGCCTTTTCTTTCTTCTTTTTGCTATTACTGAGAAGAAAAGAAAGTGACTATCGAGTTGCCTATTGACCCCGATCATAGCACTATTGCAAGTTCCTGATTGGTGCCTTTTATGTTTATCCTTTGTTATTCATTTTAATTCTTGTTATCTTTCTAGGTACACCAGCCTTGAGGATTCTTCGAATTTGGTTTCTCAAAAGAGAAGCAACGTTTCCTTGATTTGCCAAGAGAAAAAGAAAAAGAGAAAAGTTCATAACCCTGAAGTCCTTGTGGTAAGTGATGTTTAACTTTCCAATTTTTTTAGTTTGTTAGCTTTAAGGCTGTAGATATCTTCCAATGTGTACCTCCATCATTTAAGTGAATGTTTCCAGAGCATGTTGACTTCACAGTACAACTCAGATAGATGCCAATGTCTTGGACTCATAGTTATTAAGGCGTCGCTTAAGCGCTAAGGCGACCTGGGAGCCTAAGGCGTCCCCGTCGCCTTAGATGCCTTAGTAAGGCGTTTGTAAGGCGATGAGGCGTCCTTAAGGGACCAGTAAGGCGACGCCTTACTCCATTTCCAGTTTATCTCAGCCCAGCCCAAATAATAGAGGAGGGAGTCAGGTATCGGTTAGGTCAGAGAGGACTAGACACACTTGAGAGATGGATATTGAGACAAACTTGAGAGATGGGAGTGTTATCTAATACACTAGTACTACTATCTATTAGTTATGTTGGACTTTTAGTCAATTATGTTGGTTTATGTTGAACTACCTCTATTTTGCTAATTGCTACTGTAATCCTTATCTATTTGGAATTTGGGATTGTATTCCTACATTTTTCTATATTTATATATCAGTAAGGCGTCGCCTCGTCTTACGCCGTATTGCTTAAAAGGTAAAAAGGGGGTATGTCGCTATGCTAGGACTGTCCCTCCTATGTACTGAATTTTTTCATCTTGCTGTCTGTAATCATATATCCATTGGTCGACTTTCAGATTATTTGTCGTCTGAACCGACTCAAAGCAGTTTTCTTGTTTTAAAAGTTATGATTCTTGTTACTTTATACGCATTTACCGCGCTTGCGTCTTATCTACATAATCAAAGTGTCTTTCGTTTCATTAATATATTTAAGCATGTGCTAAGAACGACATAATGACACATTCTCTTGTCTGCTGTCATACCATGTGTATTTCCTATGCAAAATATCACATGTACATGTTGCAATGTAAAACATACCTTAGAAATTGCTTGTTAATTTGTATATGTACATTTTGTTTCTTACAAGTTACAACAACAACAACAACCAAGCCTTTATCCCAAGCATGTTGGGGTAGGCTATATTTCGTTTCTTAGTGAGAATGAATTATCATGCTCTTTTATGTTTCTGCAGGTTGAACGAAAGGAAAATGTTGACACAGATGATAATGTTAAAGTTTCAGAAAGAGGTTCTATTTACTTGCATATCATTTATCTTGGTACTGGTGAATATTTTATTTGTCTTAGTTTTGCAATATTATTTGCACTGGCTACAGATGAGGAACAACATAAACTCCTCTACTCTGAGTTGCGAAGAGTATCCAGAAGTGAAGAAATTATGACGAACTTTGCCAAGGCTTTATGGACTGTGTTAAAACAGTATAAACACAAACTTTTGGTAATTTGTGCATGCTTGGCTGAAAGTCTTTGTTGTTGCTGTATAATTTGTTGTAGCATGTCATTAATGCCATAAGTTGCCTTTGTTGCTAATACAATTATAACTCAAAGCAAACTTCATGGTAACTGTTCTCTATGTTACTTGTTGAAGAAAGTGGAAAATCCTTCATGTTTATCTTCTTTTGTATTGTCTTACCTAGTGTTTTGCCTGCAGGAGTCTGAAAATACTGCTGAAAGCATGAAAGAACTGATAAAAGATCAAGATTCCCAAATAATGGAGCTGAAAAGGAAGTTGGAGGTTCTAAATTCTTGTTCATGCAGTAACTTTCCAATCGTTAGGGATACCCCTGGTGTCCAAGATGCTGCCGTGTCTTCTGGTGAAGCTGCTCCAACTTTGGTTTCTCAATCAAACCAAGCTGACCCCAGTGATGCTGCAACAGATAATCTCCGTGTGAGTAAAATTATAAAACGTGATTCCCGGTGATCTATTCCCTAAATGTGTTAATCTGGATGATATACGATTCAGAACAAGGAGTTTGCACTTGTATTTATTAATTTATATTAACAGTTTGAATTCAAAGATATATAAGTAACTTAAGATGACTTGCATCTACTTTTTATTTCATATTCTATTTATGTTGTTAAGCTAAGGTATATAAGCAACTTAAGATACTTGCATTCACATCTATTTTTGCTCTCGTATTTTATTTAGTTTCTGTGGCTTGCTTACTGATGTCTTAATTTATTTTGAAATGGATTTTGTATAAACAAACAAACAAATAACAACAGCAATAAAACCTTTGTCCCAAGCATGTTAGGGTAGGCAATGGATTTTTTATAAGGCTGCCATTTATGCCCTTGGGTTCTTTGGGAAAATCAACAGATGAGGTTGGTGGTTCCTTTTATATGCTTTCGTTTGTTCTACACTAAAGCACTGACCAAACTTCCTTTGTACCCTGCAGTTTGTAGTAGAAGCGGAGGAATTCACACGTCCCAGTCCTAAAATTTCTCCAACTTACTGTGAACTAAAAGGTCAAATATGTCCACAATAAACATGTCAGAAGCAATATCTTCAAAATGTTATCTCTACTCCTGAATCCATTTTTTACAGGGGGGTCTGCCAGTTGTGACACTTTAGCGATTTCTTCTATACATGAACAAGAACAGAGCTCTAGAGATTTCAAGGTTGCTTATTCTTCTCATATTCTGCACTCTTATGGGCAATCCCAGTTCCGAAAAAACTTTTTAATAGGGATGTCACCTAATACCGTGGAACACAGAACGCTGCTGCTTTTTGTACTGATATAAAGAATCATCTTTTGTTAATAGGCAGATAAATCAGGCAGTCCTGGTGCTTCTGGTCCCAAGTGTGACATGGAATCAGGAAATACCAAGGTGAATATTTTGCTCTGTGTTTGTATGTTTAGATATTTTTTAACCAGCTGAAGAACTTACGGCAAGATTTTTCATTGAGTGCTCACTAGATCAAATGTAAAGGAACCAAATGTTATCCTGGAAATATTAATAAAAAATATGCTTATTTTCTTGTTCTTTCAGGAAGGGGTACAAGTGGATCATAAGGAGTTAGATAGCTCTGGGAATTTTGCTGAGGAAACATCTTCACTCAGCAGTACAACACCAGCATGCAGTCATTTGGATAATCAATCAGATCAATGCTTGGCAGGTTTCTTCTACTCCTATATTATCCATTTTCCTAGATAATTTTACATGGTGACGCATGGGAAATTATGATTATATTTCTAATTCTGTGGTGATTGGTCCCCCACTTAAAAGATATGGGGAAAGTCTTTTTTTGTGTAATTGTATCATTACAAATTCCTGCAGGACACCATACTAATCCGTGTCAAAGGACTGAAAGGGTCAGCCACTCCCCACAGTTTACTAGTTACAACAAGAAATCTACCACAGAGCAAAGTGAAGATGCGTCGGAAGAATTAGGCATGGCTGCAGTGGATGATATTCGTCATGATATCATTACAGGTTATTTTTTATTTTAATTGATTGTTTCCTCTTTGTGATACAATTTCATCGGAGTTTTACTGGATCTTTGAACAGACATGATGCATTCTGATTGTGAGAGCTCCTCTCAGCAAGTGAAGTCTGACACAGAACATGTCAGCTCCATTCAGTCTTCCTTACAGCTGCAGGGAATGGTACGAGAGTAAACTATCAACTTGTGGTTAGTTTGCAGCAATGTGTTTGTATTATTATTAAGTGAATTATATGGTTGTGCCAAGGAATACTTCATCTGTGGTTTATAGTTCGTCATACTTCTACTTTTTGGAGATATTTTCCATTGGTTCTCTATGATGCACATATTTCCTTGTAAAAATGACATTGGTTGTGTTTCTCTTGTTTGGGTTGCTTCTCAGAAGAAAGCTGAGGAAGTGGCGACCGAGTTTGAACGATGTGAACCTGCACCTGCGGTAGAAGATTCTCTGCTGAACCATGGTAATGTAATATCTTTTGTCTGATAAATTGTGTTGGGATGCTTCTTCCTGATGGTTGTCCTGTAATTCCATTTCTATTCTTTGAAATGAGATGTGTACAACAACCACAACAAATCCTTTGTCTCAAGCACGTTGAGGCAGGCTAGATATGAAACTCAAACTGTGTTTCATACCCATAGGAATAACTGGTTTTGATGCTGGCTCGCCAAGCCTATCACAACCTTCCTCCTTTATCCGGGCTTGGGACCTGCTATACCTAGAAAGGCATAGCGGAGTTTAAACCCAATGTATTAGCTGAAAAATAAAGAATATTTCCTGCAGGATGTGGTGGACGTTCAGAGATGACTTGCACAGCGAAAGCTTCAATGGTTGTGAAGGACGGTGAGGCTGAGGACGTTGCAGATCCGTTAGTTTTGAGGCCTGACAACCCAAAGAAAAAAACAAGGTGAGTGGAGCTACGAAGATCAATGGAGGAATAGAGATATGTAATGGTGATGATGCAGCTGATTAAGTTTTGTTTGGTTTGCGGAGCTGAAGCAGGAGGAGGTTGCAGCCAGCTGCTAGTATGATGCTCAAAGAATTCGGTGGCTCCGGCATGGTGGACATGGATATGAAAAGGGTATGTATGCGTGCCTCAAGATGGAAGCATGTCATGAGTGAGCAGGTAGCTAAAGAAAGTATGGCGCTGCACCCCGTGTTTTGCAGGAAGACAGAAGCAGCAACTCTTGGAGCGGGAGGTCGGACGTGCTGATTGAGCTCCTGAAGAAATGCCGTAACGTTCGGCGCCCATAGGCCGACGAGCTCGAGCCTGATCTAATCTATTTTAGAAGGTAAAGATTCATAAAGTTGCTAAATGTTTTGTCTAGAAGAAGGGGAAAAAGTAAAGGGAAGGGACAGAGATTGTTTTGCTGTAAATTGATTATTACTTGCATTAGTAAGGTTGTTGGTCTTGCTTGTGACGATGATGTATAAATGTTTAGAAAAACGGTGGAGAAAAGTGAGCGGAGGAGATCCGTCTAGCGTCTAGACCGCCTAGGCGATGCCTAGGCTTTTTTAGGCGTTTCACAAAAAGCGGAGTCAACTCGATATATATTTCACTATATACTGCTATTTTTTGAAAGTGGTATTAGCCCAGTGATAAAGTTGTTGCTCTATGCGTATGAGGTCACGGGTTCGAGTATTGAAAACAACAACAACAACAAAACCTGTGTCTCAAGCACATTGAGGTAGATTAGATATGAAACCCAAACTGGGTTTCATAGTAATGGTTAGTTTTTATGCTGGCTCGTCAAGCCTATCACAACCCTCCTCTTTTACCTGGGCTTGAGACTGTTTATAACTAGAGTATTGAAAACAACATTTTGCAAAAATGTGGGAAAGACCACGTATAAAAAAACTAGAGTAGGTCAGGCTATTATAAATTTTTAAATTTGATAATGACGAATACTTGAGTTAGTGAGATAAGCAGCTAAAAGCGGTAAGAAACAGGTGAAAAGCGATGAAAAAGCGCAACAAAGCGGCAAAAGATGCGCTTTTGAACGCTTAAGCGTTCAACCGCTTAATAGCGACCGGTTTTGGAAAAGCGAAGTGTTGAGACATCGCTCAGCGCCTAGGCACCGCTTTTTTAAACAGGACTATGTATGTAGAGCGTTAATGCCCCCACAGGACAACCATGATTAATGCAAGAATACTAATCTGTGGATTAATTGTATTTAAATTCGCTAGTTTATGTATATAGCTTATAAAAGCTGTGTTTCTGAGGGCCCAAAATTTAGGCTAGAACTGGTAGGAGTGGGTAAAACGGAATTCTCTACAGCACCCTAGATCCAGGGTTCTATCATGGCTAAATTCTTGGGTCTATCACTAATAAAATGCTCGTACAGTGGGTTTTCTTTACCCTTCGGCTTCTCTATAGTAGCTTTTACCCATAGCTCTCTCTAACTGACTAGATCTGGCCCCTCCATCTCTGGCTTACGATCTAGTTGGTCCCATTTGTCGCAGATTTTAATGGTGATACTCAACTATGTCGTGGACGGATGCGTTTCTGGGATATTCACCGTAAACTTCATTAGTGATACTCATCTCTATTTGTTGTGTCGTTATTGAGGCGGCAGGGTTGGCTTTGTCTTCTCTATCGCTAGCAAAGGAGTGGTTTGTAATTCCAATCTTCTTTTGTGTCCTCTTAGACTTCTTCAAGGATTTTTTATATGTAATTTACATCTCTTGTAAGGGTCTCCTTGTAAACTTGCCTAGCCCCTTATAAGTCTTTGCCTTAACAATGAGACAGAGCACAACCTTATCCATTGTTTCATCGCTGATCCCCTTCTTCCATAGCCGCCACCACATCTCAAGCAACAATAGGGGAAAAATCTAGGGTTTCTTCCGATCGCATCCACCATAGGAGCTAGGGATGGCGTCGGCCGAGGTTAGCGAGAAGAAGATGATCACGCTCAGGAGCTCTGACGGTGAGGAATTTGTGGTGGAGGAGGCGGTGGCCAGGGAGTCGCACACCATCCGCCAGATGATCGAGGACGATTGCGTCGACAACGGCATCCCCCTCCCCAACGTCAACTCTAAGATCCTTACCAAGATCATCGAGTACTGCAACAAGCATGCCGCCACCGCTGCAGCCAAGTCCGATGACAACAACGTCCCTACCTCTGCCTCCGTTGCCGCCGCAGCCAAGTCCGACGACAACAACACCTCTGTCTTAGCCGCTGCCGCAGCCAAGTCTGACGACAGCAATGCCTCCACTTATGTCTCCGCCGCCGCAGCAGCCAAGTCCGACGACAACAACGCCTTCGCCCCCATCTCCAGTGTTGAGGATCTCAACAGATGGGACGCGGACTTCATCAAGGTCGACCAAGGCACGCTGTTCGACCTCATCCTGGTATCCTTCTCTATCCCCTTCCCTCACCCCGGCCCTTTCGTTTCTAGATCTGTCGTTCCTGTCCGATCTCAGATGTTTAGGTTCTGTGCAGTTAATACTAGATTAGATTGGATTGATATGAGCGCCTGAATGTTGTATGCTCTTTTAGTCAATAAATTTGTTGTTGCATGAATATGTGTCTCCGTCCATACCATGTTGCTTGTGCGTGACATTCTCTTTGCATGTTGCCCAATACTAATAGCATTACCAATGTCTTGCTGATTATACCCTTGTATTGGTGAGTGGTGTGATTGGCACTTGATATGCACAGCTTTTGCTCTGCCTGCGTATTAATTTATGCTAATTTGGACATTGCATTATATTCAGTAAAAAGTATCTTGCCATCTCTGTCCACTGTTGTTTTGTTGGCTATCCGTCCGTGTCATAAACACATCTTAACTATGAAAATTCGATCAGTTGAATTAGCTGGCACTATGATTCCTTACTTTCAATTTCAAAGCAATTTATGTATAATAAGCATTCATGACGAATAGTCATATATTCCCTTGCCCTGATTTTTTTATTCTCATTCATTGCTTGCTAGTATTACCTATTTTGGCAGAAGTCATCTATTTGCACGGACACCCTGAACTAGTGAAAAGTATGGTGCTCTTTTGTAAGGGATGCAAATACCTTTTTGGTTCTAACAATTTACTTATTAGTGGCTAGAAATCATATGTTTGCATTGTGATAGCCATAGCCTTATATAGGGTGTTTAACCTCGAAGGTCGACATTGTTTTTTTTTTCTTTTGTGTGATAAATGATCTCTGTATCGCAGGCTGCCAACTATCTAAACATCAAGGGACTGTTAGACCTTACTTGCCAGACCGTTGCTAACATGATACAAGACAAGACTCCACAGGAGATCCGCGCGATGTTCCACATCAAGAATGACTTCAGCCCCGAGGAGGAAGAGGAGATGCGCAGAGAGAACCCGTGGGCTTTCGGGTAGAGGAAGAAGGATGTTTGATGATGCATATCATGGTGTTGTTTAACTGTGTACTATTGCAGTACTATATTGTAATGGTTATAATTACTTCTAGAGAGTTATGCTTTGTTTGGAGGTGACTTAATGCTAGTAGTCTATCTGGGATTCTAAAAGGGTGGATTATATTACCTTTAATTTTTTTTTGCTTTGTGTGGTTTCATCCAAAATTGAATTGCATCGATTGCTGCTGTGGAAACAGAGGAAGGTGGGGTGACAAGTGGAAGAAGACAAGGTCACCAGCATCAGTCTTATTATCCACTGGCTCAGGGTAAGGACAACCCGATGTATGTAGTAGGTCAAGGTGAATTCTATGTTCAACGTTAGTCTTGACGTCTTTGATTTATCTGTTCTGATTTACTTGATGCTAATGTACGTTCAACTGGACGAGCCTGGACTGGCTGAGATGAAGAATGCCATCGTGGTGCCGCACATTGCTTCAGCCTCCCAAGTGGACGCGTCTCAACGTTCTTGTAAGTCTGCAATAATGCAGGTGTTCCTAGCACTTGCTGTAGCTAGTTAGTGACATAATTGGCTTGTTTTTGAAATAGACCAGGGTAAGATCACCCGGTCTGGGGCAGCAACCCCAACCTGGTGGAGCGGACGCCGCCACCTGCTTGCCCCAGCCCAGCATCGTCAATGCCAAACAAATTGGTCGGTGACCAGCTCATCTACTTTAGCCAGCAATCACTGAAATCTGCTTCTCAACCCCATAGAAAAAAAAACTCGAGCAGTGATGTTCTGTGTGAATTTTGTTACATGCCTGCCGTCTGCAAAGCTCTAGGGGATTCCGCCGTACAGTACTTCCGAATGACGTATTTAGTTCAATTTAAATTAATTTTTCTGTCCTAAACATCATTTATTTTATAACGGAGAGAGTATTATTTTATAACGGAGGGAGTACTAGTGAAGACATGCCAAAGAGGGAGGTTTTGATCCCTCATCATGTACTTACTGGGTACAAACGAATACGAAGTCTGAAAGGACAGCGAGAGGACAAAGTACCAACATCACCGCAAGATTATATTGATGAATTAATTGGGACAAGCCAGCAAGCAAGCAATGAACAAGCAAATGAATTATGAAATGACGAAGGCCTAGATGATGAGCTTGACGTAGTTGTCGAAGACGAAGTCGGTGAGGACCTTGTACGCCTTCTCGGTGGGGTGGTAGCTGTCCCAGAAAATGTAGTCGCCGACGTCGGAGCAGACGGCGGAGGTGACGCCGTTGCAGAGCACGGAGACCTCGAGGAGGCCGGTGCCGCAGCATCCGCGGGTGGACTGCGTGAAGCCGTAGCTCCGAGGGTGCATCATCATGTCGTAGAGGAAGCCGTAGATGTCCATGAAGACGAGCTTGGCGCCGGGATACCTGCCACGCAGCGCCGCCAGCTCCTTCTCGAGGCCGGCGTTGTAGGCGACGGCGATCTCGTTGTGTCCCCGGGAGCAGCCGCGGTCGAGGCCCCCCGACATGGTGCGCTGCGAGGGGACGCAGCCGATGGGCGGGATGCCGATGAAGGCCACGCGGCGGGCGCCGGCGCGGAGGAGGTCCTCGACGAAGGCGGCGGCGTGGGCGACGAGGAGGCGGGCGTAGGAGGCGTGGTCGTAGTCGCTGCGCGCCCGCATGGTGAAGTAGGTGTTGGCCACGTCGTCGCTGCCGGCGCAGATGGCGAAGACGCCCCGGGACAGGATCTCGGCGGCCTTGGCGTCCCCGGCGGCGGCGCGCACCTTGGCCAGGTAGTCGTGGAACATGTTGAGCTGGTCGGGCATCGAGATCACGGAGGCGAGGCGCGGCGTCAGGGGGTCGAAGCCGGTGCCGCCGGAGGCGAAGCTGACGCCGGTGAGGAGGTCCTGCTCGTCCAGCGGCTGAGGGGAGAGGTAGGCCGGCAGCAGCTCCTTGAGACCCAGCCGGGAGGCGATGAAGTCCGTCGGTATCCTGCCGTTGCAGAACCTCCCCGTCGGGCGGTGGTTGAGGAAGTCGTCGCCGTAGGGCGGGAAGTCGGCCTTGATGATGGTGTTGATGGCGTTGTTGTTGCCGGGGTCGACGATGGAGTCGCCGAACACGATGAGGGCAGGCGCCAGGGGCTGCTTGCTGCTCTGCTTGTTCATGGTCATGGCTGCCTGCTTGTTGTTGGCAACGCCATCCTCAGGTTGTTGCTGGGCTGCTGCTGCAATGTTGGTGAGACAAAAGACGCACCACAGCAGCATGGCCATCCTCGATGCCATGGCTATCGATCGCAAATTAAGGTTGAATTCTCTATCCGGAGGAAAGCAAAGCAGGCAGCAGGCTTCAGCTCGAGTGTGGGTGGTGGAGCAGCATGCAGCATACACACTTACAGTAGACGAGAAGCCATGGATCTGTTGATGCATGTATGGAAGGACTGAAGCTGAAGGAGAGAGATCGTGTGTTAATAAAAGCTTTGCATGTCGGTGTCGTCGGTGGATGCGATTTATGGGAATAAATGCGCTGCATGCATGCAGACAGTTGTGCTTGGGCGCACGCACTGACTACTGACCCAACACACACAGTTCTTCTTCCTCCTCATCATCATCTTCTTCGTCCAAATTAAAAGGCAAACCATACCAAGCTCACATGGCCGAGTTAAATGCCATGGGCCGGCCCCGGCCTGTTGTTGGTACGATCCATATGCCTATGCCTAATTCGATCATCATGGCCGTGCTGATCGATCGAGCTGTCTGTGTGGTTCGATCGTAAATGTCGCATCGACCGTGCGCCTGCTAGCTGCTAGTAGCTGCCTCTTATTAATTCGATGGAGGAGCAAGAATCTACGCACCGATCTAGTAGCTCTGATCCCTTGGGATCGACCGGGACCAGCAGCCAGCAGGTAGCTAGCTAGCTAGCTGTACTATCAATTTGCTGCGGCGTGCCAACCTGAATTATATCCTTCATCTTGTAGCTTCTGCTAGCTAGCCTAAGCAGATCGATGCTCTGTGTGTTGGCTTATTGGCCGCTGAAAATCAGGAGCCGTACGTGTTCTTCCTAGCTAGCGAATCGACTGTGGAGATGAAGGTGCGCATCGACTGCGAGCGCAAGATACGAAAGGCGCTGGAGGGCATGGAGGGCGTGGAGGTGTCGCCCAAGCAGCACAAGGTGGCCGTCACCGGCTACGTCGAGTCCGACAAGGTCATGCGCCGCCTTGCTCGCCGGACGGGCAAGCGCGTGGAGGCGTGGCCCTACGTCGACGTCGTGCAGCACCCCTACGACAAGAAGGCGCCCGCCGGGTACGTACGACGCGCCGACGACGACCCAGCCATGGCTCGCGGCGGCGGCGCCTCCTCCACCGAGGTCGTCGCCTACGTACACCACCGCCTTCTCCGATGACAACCCGAACGCCGCATGCGCCCTCATGTAGATGTACTTGATACTAGAATCTTATGCGATGGAACACGTTCTTAACAAGTTTTTACATGTAGAATCATCGTGCTCGTGGTACCTGAGGGCCAGAGTGATGAGTGATTGGTCGACACGTGTGCTGCGTTGGCAGGCGCACGTCAGCAGCAAGGATTGGACGACGACGACGACGAGAGGGTCAACATCAGCATCCCGGACCGGGCCCACGAACGCTTGACTGGCGAAAGCACGCAACCCTGCCATGCTCATGCATGCAGCAGTCCGTGCATGGCCAGAAGAAAAAATAATAGAGAAAAGAAAAAAGAAACAGTGCTCACGGGTGTGCCTGCGTGGCATCGAAAAACGAAAAAGTTTGACTGACTGAACCAGTGACGCAGTGCTCCTGTCCTGCTCATCCTTCACGCCCACAGTGCAAGAAACAACATCAATATATGGAATGGACAGGACGGAGCAGTGGCACCACCTCGATCGCAGACTGTAGCAGAGGGAGTGTGTTGTCATGGCGAAGCATAGCAAAAGGCTGGCTGGCAGACAGAGGCAGGCATCATCCATGCATGATCCATGTACCTCACCTCACCATCGCCGGCCATGGCCGACGGACGTGTCGTCGACACTGATCGATGCACGAACCAGCGTCAGCATGCTGTAGCCTCCGTGGATTCGATTCGTACGTCGTCAGTTGCTCCATGCGTGGTACTCGCCTATTTGTATTTGTATAGACTTCTCACACACCTATCTGCATTTTTCTAGCCAATCAACGAGCTAAACGTATACTACTCCCTCTCTGCTCTGGCTCTGCTTTACAGTTGCGTCCATGGAGATCAGCTGAGCTCGCCAACACAGACGCACGCACGCGGTGCACTACTGTGGCCGCGGGCTTATTTATAAGAGAGAATCCACACCGAGAGCAACGCGTACGTGCATGTGAAGAAACAGATGGAGATGGAGGAGGTGTGGAGGGACGACTGCATGTCCTCCAATACCGCCCCAGCTGGTGGCCCTGCCGCCCACCCTTCTCCTCCTCCCTCACCACCACCGTCCTCCTACTCCTACCGCACCGCCGGCATCCTCCAGGACTTCTTCGCCCCCGCGCCCCAGCAGCCACCGACGCCGCCTCCGCTCCCGCCCACAGCGCTCAGCCTCGGCGGCTCCTCCACCTCCGGCGATGACCCAGCAGCCGGCACGATCTTCCCCTTCGCAGCACCGGCGCCCCAGATGATGACCAGCAGCTCGGGCGGAGACCGACGGCACCGGCGAATGATCAAGAACCGGGAGTCGGCGGCCCGATCGCGAGCGAGGAAGCAGGCATACACCAACCAGCTGGAGCTGGCGCTGGCGCAGCTGCGGCGGGAGAACGCCATGCTCATCAACCTCCACCAGGAGCTCAACGTCTGTCGTCTCTTCCTGGACCTGGCTTCATCGTCATCGATCCATGCATCGTCCACTAATCAATTTGCTGTGGTAACATGCATGACATCCAACCAATGCAAGTATCTGTCCATTTGTTGCAGGTGCATTTGGCCACGACGGCACAGGCTCCTGACAGGCCCAGCGTCCAGAGATGCCGCTCTGCCCCACCCTGAAGATCGAACAACCTGATTCATTCAACAACTATATATCTATATTACTAGCTGGACTGCTGGAGTAGTATATAAATATAACGTACACCATCAGTCTATCTTATGTGATCTACCTATCATCGGCAGTTTTAGGTCATATATTGGGCCAAGCAAAGCAAAGCAGAGCCAAAGATGCATCTAGCTCCTTTTGAGGAAAACAAATGAAGGATAGAACTGTGATAGCTGAAATCGATGAAGCAACATCAGGATGGATCGGATGCCTCTGAGTAACTTTGCCTAGATCTTGATAAATATGGAATCCTAGGTAGTTACATGTCTCTGCAGTACATATCTGACTGTAAATGGTGACTGCCTACCCACTACTGAAACTGAAATCTGCTTTGCATTTTTTTTTCTTTCATTGCCCTTATTTGCACCAGGACGCCCATTATAGACTTGTACATTATCCCATTGCAAATCTGTATATGACATATGCATGCTTAAGCTGATGGAGGTTGCACCCCATGCAAATATAGTATAGAACAGAGTAGAGTAATTCCACAGCCCTTACATTTTTCCTTTTGCCCCATCATCTTTAATACTACAATCATATATGCAGATCTCTGTCATCCCGAATGTTGATCCCTTCTCTGCGTCTCTCGATTTGCCATATATGATATATAGTACAAACACACAACCTGGTGTGGCAGACAATGCAGTCATTCCATATTTCCATTTTCTCCGCCAACAGCAGCAACATTCAACCTCGGAACCAGTTCTGTAGTTCTCCATCATCACACTTAGCTTCCCCCAACATCGGAAGTCGAATTGTGCCATTTTCCAGTCACTTGATCCAGTTTCAACCCACTTTTATATCCTCTATCCAGCCCTTATTCTTTTGCGTGTGGAATATTCACCATAAAGATCTTCCAAACCACACTCATTTCGCTCTTATTACCACGGCCCACGGGTACCTTTTCTTGCATCTTCCATGCCCTTGCTGGCCTTCTTTTCCACTATTCTTTTTCTTTTTGCAAATTTCACAAGCCTGTCAAATAAGCATATGCATGCCTAGAGTCCAAGTGGATTACTATCAACCATGCAGACATCATGTATATGCTCCATGATGGGGTTAACTGAAGAGAAAAGCTTTTACTGACATCAAATTTTGGACCTCAACTATCCTCAAATCGAAAATGATGGCACCTGGTTACATTAAGGGACAGACTACTGACATTACATTTTTGGAGGCACCTTATAATTACTGATCCAACTACATGCCATCACATGCTAACTAGGATCACAGGGAAAACCATCAGTGTCGATTTCTTTGGACGCTGAAGAAGCCAGCAGCAAAGAAGTTGAGGTTGAGGCGCGTGCTGTGTTGTTGGGCCTTGTCGGCCGTGCTCCTGGTGCTGCTGCTTCTGCTTCTGCTTCTGAAAGGAGTAAGACCAGCATGGAGTAGGCTGGTAGGTGAAGAATAGTGAACACTGCGGCTGCGGCGAAGCCAGTGGAGCCTGTTCTTGAGGCGAGGTCGGCAGTGGTGGGCAAGAGAATCATCGGGTAGCGATATCTCAGAAGATCCAATCGCGGTGGAAGACACGGAGAGGCTGCCGTTACGGCGAATGCCTTGAGACTGTGGTGGTGAGGAGGAGGAGGACCTTGCAATGGCGGCACCATTGCTCGGGTGCTGAGCGTACCTGGACCTGGAGGACTCGGAGAAGGACCTGTTGAGCAGATGGCCGGCAGGCTTGTTGAGGAAACCCCTGACGGCCCAGACCCTGAGGCTGGCCACCCTCCTCTCGACTATAGCGAAGCCACTGGTTGCAGCACAAGGTGCGGCGGCGGAGGTGGAGCAGGAGGCATCCAAGGACTGGCGAGAGGGGAGGAAGGAGGAGTGGTTGGCGGCGGCAGCGGAGGTGTCGCAGCAAGCGATCCAGTCGCTGCAGGACTGACGAAGGGATCGCTTGCGCTGCAGGCCAGGGGGCGGATCTTGGCTGGTCGACGAGGGGGCGGCCTTGCTCTGCTCCTCATGGTCCTGTTGCTGGAAGAGGTGAAGGAGCGTGGTCCTACGTGCTCGTGTCGTACTCCCCGTCGGTTCCTCCGCCTCCAACTCCAGGTCCAGGCTCGGGAGGGACGGTGGAGGCTGTGGAGAGGCTAGAACAAGATTCGTGGCGTGGAGCCTGTCGAGGAGGCAGGCCGAGCAAAATCCGGTGAAGGGCGGCTGCGAGGGGTGCTTCGGGCACCTCCTCCTCGACGCCGATGCAGCATCGCCATCGGCTCCATTGCCCATCTAGATCGGGATTTAGGAATACCTCGATTTTCAGCGGTGGGAAGACGAATCTGCGGTTCGATCCGAGGCTGTCAGCGGCGAGGTTTGACCGACCGGGGAAGGCTAGGATTTTGACCGGTACTGCCCTGGTCTGCTCGGGGCTCGGGATTGGAAGACCAGGAGAAGGAGAGGTAGCCGTTGGTTGGCAGGCTGCCTCCGCTTCGGTCCTCCTCGCTGCCATATGGGTCCCACCCACATCTTCTTCTTCTTTTTTTCTTTTTTGGGATAGGATCCCGTCGCCACTTTTGGGCACATGGGCCATGGGCAGTACGAAGAACTACCGGGCCTTGAACCAAACAAGTACGGTACATATTTTTTTTATTACGTACCCACAAGGTCGAGACCGTCATCCTCGGTGCCTGCTGCGGCTGGAGTCGTAGCAGTAGCAGTAGCAGTGCAGCTGCTGCCCAGCACCCCAAGCCTCAACCCCAGGCTCGAATCCGGCGGATCGGACGCGGCCTTCTCGCCGCCGCCATCAGGGCGATGAGGATGACGTTGACATTGTGGCGGTAGATGGTTGAGGTTGGGAACAGGAGGAGAAGTCGTCACCGCCGGACGAGGCAGAGAAGGAGGAGGAGGGGAGCCTGGCCCTGTCCCTCCTGTGGACATTCATGTGCCCCCCGAGGGCCTGCGCGGACCTGAACACCCTCTCGCAGAAGCTGCAGGGGTAGGACCTCGGCGACCAAGTGATGAAGCTGCTGGCCATGAAGCCGCAGCTGCTGTAGATCCATGGCTGCCGCTCCCTCTCCATGGACGACAAGGGATGATCGGAGGAAGTGAAACGAAAATGGTAGCGGTGCTCTGCCTAGCTCTCGCTCCGATCCTCTCTATGATCATTGGTCATGCATGGCTACATGACTCGATCTTTATTCCCACACGCAACATGCAGAGAGCAACCCTGCTGGTGAGTGTGAACGAGGGAGTCCGAGCCTGGCACTGTAGATCGTGCATTTTGCAGTTGCATTTCACTGTTTCGTGCTAGGCTACATGCAATGTGAGGACTCTAATTCATTCCCACACACATTGTATGCTTGACCACTTTCTCCTCATCCCGAAATGCATGGCTTCTCCTCGGTAACCTCTCATGTCTCGTTTGTCAAACGTGAGCAGTGAAAATCTTTCCATGGATAACAAACTTGCAGGCTAGCTGCATGCCGCTGGCCGGCCACTCCATCCAGTACTCTAGCTATAGTCTCTATACTGAGCAGCAGCTTGCTTGACCACGATCCAAGATGAGGCTTTTAATTGGACTGGCAGCATAGCTCTCTCTCTATCTGTTCATGGATATACAGTAACTTGCGTAGCCTATCGTAATCAACTACCAGGACAAGCTTGATTGATCTAGATGAGATATCAGCACTGAAATAGGCAGACCATGATCCAGGCCTCTTCTCCCTTCATGCTGTATATGTCTTCCTGGGCTGGTCGCATTATGCATGTTGAACAATCGATCTCTCCCTCATGCACGTGCGAGGGAGACACAGAGAATGGGCAGCACTACTGTTGTTGCACGCATAGTGACGAGAGAAAGAGAAAAGCATAGCTCGATCCTGTGAGAAGATCACTCGGACATATATATGTTGTTGTGGCAGTAGGTATGTATACAAATAAAGTGATGCATGCATGGACTACAACGTACATTACGGATGTTTGATTTTATTTAGAGTAATATGGGAGGATCTTAATTTGATGAGGTGGTGGATGAATCGATGATCACTTGCTCTATGGCTAGCTCGTCATCATGCTCGTGCTGATGATAATCTAGCTGCTGCTGCTGCTGCTGCTGCTTCTTGAAGAGCTTGCGGTCGAGGTGCTCCTTGAACGTGCGTGGCGTGAACCTGGCGGGCTCGTCGTCGGTGACCAGCTCCGGCAGCGGCCGCAGGATGACGGCGTCCGGTGGCGGCTCGCAGAAGACAACCCAGGAGACGCGCACCGCCTCGCGGTTGACGAGACCGCGGTGCAGCACGCTGGTGTAGCGGCCGTTGCTGAGGATCTCGAGGGCGTCGCCCACGTGCACGATCATGGTGCCCGGCTCCGAGCGCGCCGTGACCCACCGGCCGCCGTGGCGCACCTGCAGGCCCGGCACGCCGTTGTGGAGGATGATGGAGAGCGCGCTGACGTCGGTGTGGGCCTCGACGCCGACGGCCAGCTCCGGCTGCGGGCACCGCGGGTAGTAGTTGATCTTCATCTGGAGGAGGAGCTGCTCAGCGGTGTTGTTGGTGAGCTCGTCCTCCAGCTTGCGGTCGTGGGGCAGACCGAGCCCCAGCGAGAGGATGGCGAGCAGCGTGGAGGCCAGCTCCCGGACGCGGCGGGCGAACTCGCGGGTGGCGGCGACGTAGTCGGGCGGGTGCGCGGGCCAGAGGGCGTGGTCGGCGAGGCCGTCGGGGTGGAGGAGGTGGAAGAGGTAGTCCTCCCACTCCCGCTGCCCGCTGGCGTTGGTGGCCAGGCGGCTGCCGTAGCCCTGCAGGCGGCCGGCGGCGGGGTCGTTGGCGTAGGCCTCCTTGGCGTGGATGGGGAGCGCGAAGAAGCCGGTGCCGGCGGCGCGGAGGCGGTCCACCAGCTCGCCGGGGATGCCGTGGCCGGCGACGTGCATGACGCCCCAATCCGCGGCAGCCGCGCGCACCGCCTCCACGACGCACTGCTGCTGAGGATCCTCCTTGTTCTTGCCGCCGGCGGCGATGAAGGGGGAGATATCGACGACGGGGATCCGCGGCCCGGCGTCTTGGTGCTCGGCTAATAGGTCGAAGGCGTCGCCGAGGTCGGCACGCTCGTTGGCGGGGCGGACGTACTCGGGCGGGATGGCGGAGAGGCCGCTCAGGCTCAGCGCCTCCACACGCGCCGACGACGACATCGGATGGATGGAATTAAGCTAACTCAATCTCTCTCTCTCTCTCTCACTCTCTCTCCAAGACTGCATGCTATTGCTTGCTTATATGATGCATCATCCATGGTGAGTTGCAGCTACCATTCATTGACTGGTCGCTGTGTTTGACTGGTCGTTGCACCACACCATTCATTCCCCGTGGCGCGGGAGCACGTGCCTCAACCTCAACCAACCCGCGCCGACGACGGATCGGATTCTGGCCCATACATGCATGGACTGGGCCAAATGTATTATGGGCCGAGCATTCCCTCTCTCGGAAGAGAAAAAAAAATACATACTACAGTAGTAACTGATTCTGATTTCTTTTAGGATAGGACGTGGGTGGCGCACTGGGACCCCGGCTGCACCACGCCATCGCCACCGGACGGCACGACGGCGACGCAGTCCACCGCGACGCCATGCCTGCCGGAGACCCACCAGTTGGCCACCTTCCACCGGAGCTGCCCCTGTATGCGCGTCCTCAACAGCCCGTCCGTCGTTGTTGTGCCCGCCGCCGCCGTCCACGGCGACGACTTGAACAAGGCCGACATCATCACCACGTCGCCCTCCGCCGGTTGCTCCAGGGGCGCGCTGGCGCCGAGGGGCACGCCGGCGTAGGAGGCGCTCGCCTGGAGCTCGTCGTAGAGGGCGGAGGCGTGGGCGTTGGGGTTGCGGGCGCTGAAGGTCGCGTGGATGACGATCACAGAGCCGTCGTGGCTTAAGGTCGCGGTGGCGGCAAGAAGCGAGAAGTGCGGGCTGGATGGGCGCAGGGTCAGCCACAGGATCACGCCCAGCAACAGCAGCGACGCCACCGTGGACGACGCAGCGACAAGAGCTCCCCTCCTGCTGCTGCTGCCATGGCCGTGGTGGTGGTGGTGGTGGTGGCGCTGCCTGGAGCAGTCCCTCGGGGAACTTTCAGGATCACCCGTGATCAGGGACATTTCTTGTTTCGCTACAAGAATGAGGAGCTAATTAAAGGAAGAAGAGGGTATGTGGAAGAAGATGCGTAAAGCAAGCCCCTTATCTCTTATCTTTTGAAAAAAAAAGTAGGAAGATTCTTTGGGTGTGAAGTATGATGGATCGGAAGAAAAAGGCAGCACGCATATAATGTACTGTATGTACCATAATAAAGCGGAATCCACCAGGCACTGAAGAAACCTCGATACATGCATCAGAATTTACTGCTCCCAGCATCTGCCGCCTTCTCTACCATCGGTAAACAACATGATAGCGCACAGGTTGAAGATTAATTATCTGGTAGCCATAGGTGCTCGCACCAGCGATTAGATATAGTTGGTGCCTACACTAGATAGTTGTTTACCTTCTGTGGTTGGTCCTCATGGTCAGATTGTACAATGTCCCCTTCAAGCTCAAGATCACACTCAACAATCTCTTCATCGAGCTCATCTGGCTCAGGGGTGGCATCCCTCATATCCAGATCTTCATCATCGTCGTCGTCATCATCAATGTCGTCATCCATGGAAGATCTCTGCATTGCATATCGATTATATGGACGGGAGCAAAAGAAAACAACATAGGAAATATCTATAAGCAGGGGTAATACAGTATCCAACACCAAAACGAACACCAGGGACAGCCTACTTAGGACATCTACATCTGAGATAGGATTTAGGGGAATGTAGAATGTGGAATCAGTCCAAGGATGTGCTTGGTACCATATCTGTAGTAGAGAAAATAATAAAAGAAAGAAGGGATCTGGGAAGGTACGTATCATATTTAGAGGTAGATCATCAAGGCTCGATCTTGGCACCCAAGCTGGAACAACTCGGAGTCGCAACTCAGATCACAAGGGGCTGGCGGCGGGGAATCCCTGTCTCTGAGAGAAAAAGAGCAGGGCGGAAGCTCACCTGTGGAGGTAATCCCGGAAAAAGGCAAGGCTGGGATCGGCGAGGAGGGAAGGGTCCTTCTTGCACGCCTCCACGAACTCTTGAAGCTCGCGGACCTTGGACGTACGCATCCATGGCCTCGTCGTCCTCTTCCTCCTGCTTTGTTTGGATTCTTTATTATCCATAGGGTTTTTCCTTTTTCGTGGCTGGCTGGCCGGCCGGGTCAAGAAGGCACGGCTCCATTCATCGCTAGTTCGCCATTCCAACTAAGGTCTTTGAATTGTTAAAAATAAATTCTATGTAACGGTGTTGCCTGAATTGTGAGTGTCGCATAGTTAATGGGCGTTCGTGAGATGTGTTTGGGTGGAGCTGTCGGTCGTTCCACACAGTTGACGAATGAGTGTAAAATTATCAGATAAGAGCCATTGTCTTCGTTGACCCGTGTTTTGATGATTGTGAGGCTGCTTGTCATTTTAAATAGTTATCAAATGGGTGCAAAATTATCATATACGAGAAATACGGTGTATCCATCGTGTGATGAGTGAGACTGTTCTAGTGACTGAAAGTCCGTCGGTGCTTTCAAGTTGTTGGCGAATGGGTGTCAAGTAACCATTATCAGCCCTAACTGGAGGACATTAAAGCACCGAACAGATCAATGATGGCTGCTAGTTTTGAGGGGATCCTCCTATCTAAAAGTGGGAGGAGAATTAAATCATAATTCTAGCTAGTTGAGGAGAGTGAGTGGTCAGCTCGTGTAGATTGGAATAAATTGGGACAATATCTCAAATAAAAGCAATCTGTTTTCTCTTTCTTTTAATGTTTGTATATATTTTGCTGCCTTCTTTTTCATTGTAGGTCTCAAATTTTTACCAATTATAAGAATGTGGAGTTGGAGCGAACTGAAAGAGAACATGTGTGGAACTATGGCAGAGGCTGCACGATCTCAATGTCCACCATGGGTGGCTCACTGTGACCACCAGGTTCTTGATCTTCAGTTGTGGTTGGCGATGCCACCCTTCTGGCCTTCCATCTGAGAATCTGGAGGAAGACGGAGTTGGAGCAGATGGCCACGCTGAAGCCAGCAAATGTGGACAGGATGATGGCGATCACCGCTTGCGTCCGCACCTGGTTTAGTACAGAATGGATGCAGAAGTTGTGTTTGAGTATGACAGCAGAATGAATTTAAGATCATAGTGAGTAGCAAGTAGAAACAAATGCGCTCCCTTACGTATTTGTAAAAAAGGTTGGTGAAGAGCACAATGAACATGAACTGGACGGCAGAGTAGATCCACACATATCTCCTTGACACCATTTTTGTCGTGGTTAGAGAGGAGAAGAGGCCGAGGACGCAGGCGAAAGGCAGTGAGATGGCCAGAGCAGCCGTGCCATGGTCGCCAACCTGCATTTCATCTCAGTTTGATCAACCTCAGAGGAACTTCTTTTTTTTTTCTTTTATTTTTATGGGCACCTCTCAACAGGAACCTGGGAGCAATGCACAATAGAATAAAGAAGCAACCAGCAGCTGTTCCAGGAAGCAGAAGTAGGCGAGCATGCTGATGATCACGAGGATTGGCGTCCCGTGCCACACTCTGTATCGACGGCCGCCGCCGCTGCTGCTGCTGCTGCTGATGGTAGTAGCAGCCTGCTGCTGAGTAACCTCATCTGCCGCCGCTACCTGGGTAGACGGATAGTGGCCGCTATGGAGGGTGACGGGGAGGTTGAGCACCTCCTGGCCGCAGACGTCGCAAGCACCGTTGCCCTTGATGCTGAACCACTTGATGGCGCAGCCCCTGTGCGCCAGGGCCAGCTCGCCCTTGCAGAAGCACTCCAGCTTCAGCAGTGCACCTCCCTCCGTCTCCGTGTCCGACAGCGCCACCATGCAGATACGGCACACTGCCTCCTCCGGCGCGATGTCTTGTGCTTCCTTGCCGGCGACGCCTGCTGCCCCTTCTGGGTCATCGGAAACAAGCACTCTGAATCCTGCAGCAGGCCCAACCCTCCTTAACCCTGCTCTGGCGCCGTTGAAACGACGCACGCTCGTAGGCACCGACTGTGAGCGGCATATCTGCTTCAGTTTGTCCTCATCCTCCTCCTCCTCCTCCTCCTGGAGTTACAGTCACACGATCCGGTTAGCCAAGAAGGCACGCAACGGGGCTTAGTCTGTGAAATAAAAGGGGAAAAAGCTCGGATCTGCTGGTGCTTACTCGAGCAAGAATGGAGGAGTTACTTGCAGCAGCGTCACCAGCAAGTCGATCAATGTAACCCAAGGTGGACAGAGATGACGGCAATCTGAAGCTCAACAGCTTGGAGAAGGACAGCGACCGGGATGCGTTTGTCCGGGATTGAGCTTGAGGAGCAGGGATGGCCGTTGTTGATCTCAGGCTGCGTGCTGGCAGCAGGCAGCTCGACGCCGACAGTGGCCGACTATTTTCTTCCGCAGATGAAGTGCTGCCATGATGGATTGCAAGAACGACCTCTTTCGCGGCTTCTTCCGCCGGCGAGTTAGTGTCGTCCTCCTGCACACACCAGCTAGCCGATCAAACTCCTTACTTTTTTTTCCGAAAACCCCATAGCCACAGGGTGTTAGTACTATGTACTGAGAAGATTGAAGAGCCGATCAAACTCCTAACTGAAAACATGGACTTGTGGAACAGTAGGAGCGAGGAAATAAAAAAGATGAGCAAGCAGCTCACCTCTGGCTTGTGATGAGCCATTATACCAGCAACACTACTTGGATGTAATCCAAGACCGAAATGGATTCTAGCTAGCTAGGATACTGGGTCCGATGGTTAACCCAAAGCAATGTTGCCTGATAGGGTGGGCAATTATTATATAAGCAGCGGAAATAGACGGCTCAGTCCCTCTCTGATCAATAATAATACTACTAGCTAGCAGGTAGAGTAAGCTGATTGTTGTTGCAGCTGAGGGTGAGAGGTGGGAAAGGGAGAAAAAAGTAGATCCTCGGTGGTTGGCTGGACCGGACTTTGAATTGGGAGTGTTTAATTTGACAGTGAGATCGTGCGCAACTCATCCTTATCTTTCTCTTTTAGTTTCAGTTAGATTTTATATCTAGCCTATGCTAATTGAACTAAAATAAATCGAAATCGAGGGAGTAACTCGCACACGACTCGTTAATTGACTAGCTAATTGCAACTACCGTCAGATCAAATATCTGTAGGTAATCTCAAAGTAGCCAGAGATGCCGAAAATAAATTGCTACCACTGAATGAAGTGGGCCCGCTGAAAAATTGAAAAGCATTTCGGTTGTTATTTGTTTTTGTTCGAAATGCATGGACTTGGTAAGTTTATCTTAGTAGTATTAATTAGTCTTGATCTTTCCTGTAGTACTGGTAGTGCTTGGCGTTCCGTCGCTTTTGCTTCAAGGCTATCTCACCGACTTCCGCAACCAATCCACACAACAGATTTCCATTTACGCATGGAACGCCAGAAAAGGGAAAACGACTCTGGGAGTCCGGGTGCTCCAAAGTCCCAGAATACAAACACATGTTTAGAAGAATGGTTCAACATAGGCATGCTAAAGGGCCTTAATTTGATCATGGGCAATTTCACAATCTAAATCAACCCTTATTATAAACTAGTTTAAAAATAAATACAAATTTGATCCGGCCGCTCTGAGTTCCCGGTGATGGCAAAGATTCATCAGCAACAGCTCACCTTTTAAACCATCAGCAAGAAGGCGCATCATGACTCATCATTTATGTCGTGAAACTAAAACGAAGCTACTGTGTGAATTGTGATAGAAATTAAGAGAAAATAAAGACAATAAGAACTGCAGCCATCTTACACCAGAAATCAACCAAGTTTGTGCCTTGTATCTTCTAATTTTCAGGCAATTCCCGAAAGATCTAACAACGACCCATACATCATATTTCATTTTCTACAGTCCACAAAGCCTCTCAAATCTAATTGTCGCCCACATGCCATATTACCAAGCGACGTCGCTCGTCATCTTCTTGGCTGCTTTCCTCTCGGAACTCCTTCCATTCCACCTTTGAATCCTTACTCGGGGTCACAACCATCTCCTCATAAAAACCCCTCCCTGAAATCTTCTTAAAAGATTCGATATTTTTTAAAATTCCTCAAAAATTAGGTATGGCTAGGAAATACACAGAAGATAGGAAATACAAACCTCATGCATAGGAAAAATAAATTTACAACTAGTTATTTGAATAAAACATTGATTTTCAATAAAATTAAAGGCTTACCCTTTACATTTTCTAAAACAATTTGATATTTTCTAAAATTCCTTAGAATGAGGTATGGCTAGGTAATGCATAGTTGATAGAGAACAAACCTCATGTATAAGAAAAATGAGTTTATAACTAATTATTCGAATGGAACCTCCATTTTTTAGTAAAATTGAAGACTAACCCCTTGAGATTTTTCTAATTTTTTTAATAATTTTCAAAATTCCTAAATAAACTCGTTGTAATTCTTTTTTTCTTTGTCACATGCATGTTACATTGTCATACCTAATTTTAAAGGATTTTCGAAAATACCAAACTTGTATAGAAAAATCCGAAGGGGTTAGGCTTTGATTTTATCTAAAACGGTGGTTTTCATTAAAACTCGCCATAAATTCATTTCTCTTGTGTGTTGGGCTCTTTTTATTTATCGGATACGTGGTACCTTGTCATACCTAATTTCTAAAGAGTTTCAGAAATATCAAAATTTTCCAGAAAAACCTATAGGCATGTCTTTGATTTTACCAAAAATTGTGATTTTATCAAAACCACAATAAATCCATTTTTCTTGCATGTGATGCTTGTTTTCTTTTTTTTTTTCAAATACATGACGTTGTAATACATAATTTCTATGTAACTTTAGCAAAATATCATTTGCTAACCTATGTAACTTTGGATTGGTAACGCATAGAGGATAGAGAATACAAGTCTCATGTGCAAGAAAAATGAATTTTTACGAGTTATTTATCGGAAAGCTCCCTTTTCAGTAATATCGAAGGCTAACCCCTTTGGATTTTTCTCAAAACTTTTGATATTTTTTAGAACCTCCTGAAAAATAGGTATGGATAGGTAACACGTAGCGGATAGAGAATACAAGCCTCATGTGCAAGAATTTTTTTTTCACGAGTTATTAACCGGGAACCTCCCTTTTCAATAATATCGAAGGCTAACCCATTTGGATTTTCTCAGAAATTTTGATATTTTTTACAACCTTCCAAAAAATAAGTATGGATAGGTAACGCGTAGCCGATATAGAATACAAGCCTCATGTGCAAGAAAAATGAATTTTTGACGAGTTATTTTACAGAAAAATAAATCTTTGACAAGTTATTTGATAGAAACCTCCCTTTTCGGTAATATCGAAGGCTAACCCCTTTGGATTTTCTCAAAAATTTGATATTTTTTGAAACCTCCCAAAAATTAAGTTTGGATTGGTAACGCATAGCGGATAGAGAATACAAGTCTCATGTGTAAGAAAAATGAATTTTTGACGAGTTATTTGTCGAAAAGCTCCATTATAGGTAATATCGAAGGCTAACCCCTTTGGATTTTTCTCAAATTTTTTGATATTTATTAGAACCTCCTGAAAAATAGGTATGGATAGGTAACACGTAGCGAATAGAGAATACAAGCCTCATGTGCAAGAAAAATGAATTTTTCACGAGTTATTAACCGGAACCTCCCTTTTCAATAATATCAAAGGCTAACCACTTTGGATTTTTCTAAAAAATTTTGATATTTTTTACAACCTTACAAAAAATAAGTATGGATAGGTAACGCATAGCCGATACAGAATACAAGCCTCATGTGCAAGAAAAATGAATTTTTGACTAGTTATTTCAGAGAAAAATAAAATTTTGACGAGTTATTTAACAGAAACCTCCCTTTTCTTTAATATCGAAGGCTAACCCGTTTGGATTTTCTCAAAAAAATTGATATTTTTCATAACCTCCCAAAAATTAAGTTTGGATTCGTAACACGTTGCCGATTGAGAATACAAGCTTCATGTGCAAGAAAAATGATTTTTTCACAAGTTATTAACCGGAAACCTCCCTTTTCAATAATACCGAAGGCTAACCCCTTTGGATTTTTCTCAAAATTTTTGATATTTTTTAGAATCTTACCAAAAAATAAGTATGGATAGGTAACGCATAGCGGATACAGAATACAAGCCTTATGTACAAGAAAAATGAATTTTTGACAAGTTATTTGAAAGAAAAATGAATTTTTGACGAGTTATTTGATGAAAACCTCCTTTTCGGTAATATCGAAGGCTAACCCCTTTGGATTTCTCAAAAATTTTGATATTTTTTATAACATCCCAAAAATTAAGTTTGGATTGGTAACGCATAGCGGATAGAGAATACAAGTCTCATGTGCAAGAAAAATGAATTTTTGAAGAGTTTTTTGTCGGAAAGCTCCCTTTTCGTTAATATCGAAGGCTAACCCCTTTGGATTTTACTTAAAAATTTTGATATTTTTTAGAACCTCCCGAAAGATAGGTATGGATAGGTAACACGTAGCCGATAGAGAATACAAGCCTCATGTGCAAGAAAAATGAATTTTTTTACGAGTTATTAACCGGGAACCTCCCTTTTCAATAATATTGAAGGCTAACCCATTTGGATTTTCTCAGAAATTTTGATATTTTGTACAACCTTCCAAAAAATAAGTATGGATAGGTAACGCGTAGCCGATATAGAATACAAGCCTCATGTGCAAGAAAAATGAATTTTTGATGAGTTATTTTACAGAAAAATAAATTTTGGACGAGTTATTTGATAGAAACCTCCCTTTTCGGTAATATCAAAGGCTAACCCCTTTGGATTTTCTCAAAAAATTTGATATTTTTGGAACCTCCCGAAAATTAAGTTTGGATTGGTAACGCATAACGGATAGAAAATACAAGTCTCATGTGCAAGAAAAATAAATTTCTGACGAGTTATTTGTTAGAAAGCTCCATTATAGGTAATATCGAAGGCTAACCCCTTTGGATTTTTCTCAAAAAATATGATATTTTTAGAACCTCCCGAAAAATAAATATGGATAGGTAGCACGTAGCCGATAGAGAATACAAGCCTCATGTGCAAGAAAAATGAATTTTTCACGAGTTATTAACCGGGAACCTCCCTTTTCAATAATATCGAAGGCTAACCCCTTTGGATTTTTCTCAAAAATTTTGATATTTTTTACAACCTTACAAAAAATAAGTATGGATAGGTAACGCGTAGCCGATACAGAATACAAGCCTCATGTGCAAGAAAAATGAATTTTTGACTAGTTATTTCATAGAAAAATAAATTTTTGACGAGTTATTTGACAGAAACCTCCCTTTTCTGTAATATTGAAGGCTAACCTCTTTGGACTTTCTAAAAAAAATTGATATTTTTCATAACCTCCCAAAAATTAAGTTTGGATTCGTAACACGTAGCAGATTGAGAATACAAGCTTCATGTGCAAGAAAAATGATTTTTTTACGAGTTATTAACCGGAAACCTCCCTTTTCAATAATACCGAAGGCTAACCCCTTTGGATTTTTCTCAAAAATTTTGATATTTTTTACAACCTTCCAGAAAATAAGTATGTACAGGTAACGCGTAGTCGCTACAGAATACAAGCCACATGTGCAAGAAAAATGAATTTTTGATGAGTTATTTGACCAAAAAAGAATTTTTAACGAGTTGTTTGACGAAAACCTCCCTTTTCGGTAATATCGAAGGCTAACCCCTTTGGATTTTTTCAAAAATTTTGATATTTTTTATAACCTCCCAAAAATTAAGTTTGGATTGGTAACGCATAGCCGATAGAGAATACAAGTGTCATGTGCAAGAAAAAAATTTTTTAACGAGTTATTTGACGGAAAGCTCCCATTTTGGTAATATCGAAGGCTAAACTCCTTGGATTTTTCTCAAAATTTTTGATATTTTTTAGAACCTCACGAAAAATTGGTATGGATAGATAACACGTAGTCGATAGAGAATACAAGTTGCATGTGCAACAAAAATGAATTTTTCATGAGTTATTAACCAGGAACTTCCCTTTTCAATAATATCGAAGACTAACCCCTTTGGATTTTTCTCAAAAATTTGATATTTTTTACAACCTTCCAAAAAATAATTATGGATGGATAACGCGTAGCCGATACAGAATACAAGCCTCATGTGCAATAAAAATGAATTTTTGACTAGTAATTTCACAGAAAAATAATTTTTTGACTAGTTATTTGGCAGAAACAACACTTTTTGGTAATATCAAAGGCTAACCCCTTTGGTTTTTCTCAAAAAAATTGATATTTTTTGTAACCTCCCAAAAATTAAGTTTGTATTGGTAACACGTATCCGATTGAGATTACAAGCCTCATGTGCAAAAGAAATGAATTCTTCATGAGTTATTTAACAAAAAACCTCCCTTTTCAATAATACCGAAGGCTAAACCCTTTGGATTTTTCTCAAAATTTTTGATATTTTTTAGAATCTTACCAAAAAAAGTATGGATAGGTAACGCGTAGCCGATAAAAAATACAAGCCTTATATGCAAGAAAAATGAATTTTTGATGAGTTATTTGACAGAAAAATGATTTTTTGACGAGTTATTTGACGGAAACCTCCTTTTAGATAATATCGAAGGCTAACCCCTTTGGATTTTCTCAAAAATTTTGATATTTTTTATAACATCCCAAAAATGAAGTTTGGATTGATAACGCATAGCGGATAGAGAATACAAGTCTCATGTGCAAGAAAAATGAATTTTTCACGAGTTATTAACCGGGAACCTCCCTTTTCAATAATATCGAAGGCTAACCCCTTTGAATTTTTCTCAAATTTTTTGATATTTTTTACAACCTTCCAAAAAATAAATATGGATAGGTAACGCGTAGCCGATACAGAATACAAGCCTCATGTGCAAGAAAAATGAGTTTTTGACTAGTTATTTCAGAGAAAAATAATTTTTTGATGAGTTATTTGACAGAAACCTCCCTTTTCTGTAATATCGAAGGCTAACCCCTTTGAATTTTCTCAAAAAAATTTGATATTTTTCATAACCTCCCAAAAATTAAGTTTGGATTGGTAACACGTAGCCGATTGAGAATACAAGCCTCATGTGCAAGAAAAATGAATTTTTCACGAGTTGTTAACCGGAAACCTCCCTTTTCAATAATACCGAAGGCTAACCACTTTGGATTTTTCTAAAAAATTTTCATATTTTTTAGAATCTTACCAAAAAATAAGTATGGATAGGTAAGGCGTAGCCGATACAAAATACAACCTTATGTGCAAGAAAAATGAAATTTTGACGAGTTATTTGACAGAAAAATGAATTTTTGACGAGTTATTTGATGGAAACCTCCTTTTCGGTAATATCGAAGGCTAACCCTTTTGGATTTTCTCAAAAATTTTGATATTTTATATAACATACCAAAAATAAAGTTTGGATTGGTAACACATAGCGGATAGAGAATACAAGTCTCATGTGCAAGAAAAATAAATTTTTGAAGAGTTATTTGTCGGAAAGCTCCCTTTTCGTTAATATCGAAGGCTAACCCCGTTGGATTTTTCTCAAAACTTTTGATATTTTTTAGAACCTCCCGAAAAATAGGTATGGATAGGTAACACGTAGCCGATAGAGAATACAAGCCTCATGTCAAGAAAAATAAATTTTTCTCAAGTTATTAACTGGGAACCTCCCTTTTCAATAATATTGAAGGCTAACCCCTTTGGATTTTTCTCAAAATTTTGATATTTTTTACAACCTTCCAAAAAATAAGTATGGATAGGTAACGCGTAGCCGATACAGAATACAAGCTTCACGTGCAAGAAAAATGAATTTTTGACTAGTTATTTCAGAGAAAAATAAATTTTTGACGAGTTATTTGACAGAAACCTCCCTTTTTCGTAATATCGAAGGCTAACCCCTTTGGATTTTCTCAAAAAAATTGATATTTTTCATAACCTCCCAAAAATTAAGTTTGGATTGGTAACACGTAGCCGATTGAGAATACAAGCCTCATGTGCAAGAAAAATGAATTTTTCACGAGTTATTAACTGGAAACCTCCCTTTTCAATAATATCGAAGGCTAACCACTTTGGATTATTCTCAAAAATTTTGATATTTTTTACAACCGACCAAAAAAACGTATGGATAGGTAACGCGTAGCCGATACAGAATACAAGCCTCATTTGTAAGAAAAATGAATTTTTGACTAGTTATTTCAGAGGAAAATAAAATTTTGACGAGTTATTTTACAGAAACCCCCCTTTTTTGTAATATCGAAGGCTAACCCCTTTGGATTTCCTAAAAAAATTTGATATTTTTCATAACCTCCCGAAAATTAAGTTTGGATTGGTAACACGTAGCCGATTGAGAATACAAGCCTCATGTGTAAGAAAAATGATTTTTTCCCGAGTTATTAACCGGAAACCTCCCTTTTCAATAATACCGAAAGCTAACCCCTTTGGATTTTTCTCAAAAAATTTGATATTTTTTACAACCTTCCAAAAAATAAGTATGTACAGGTAACGCGTAGCCTCTACAGAATACAAGCCACATGTGCAAGAAAAATAAATTTTTTATGAGTTATTTGACCAAAAAATGAATTTTTAACGAGTTGTTTGACGAAAACCTCCCTTTTCGGTAATATCGAAGGCTAACCCCTTTGGATTTTTTCAAAAATTTTGATATTTTTTATATCCTCCCAAAAATTAAGTTTGGATTGGTAACGCATAGCCGATAGAGAATACAAGTGTCATGTGCAAGAAAAATAAATTTTTAACGAGTTATTTGACGGAAAGCTCCCATTTTGGTAATATCGAAGGCTAACCTCCTTGGATTTTTCTCAAAATTTTTGATATTTTTTAGAACCTCACGAAAAATTGGTATGGATAGATAACACGTAGTCGATAGAGAATACAAGTTGCATGTGCAACAAAAATGAATTTTTCATGAGTTATTAACCAGGAACCACCCTTTTCAATAATATCGAAGGCTAACCCCTTTGGATTTTTCTAAAAAATTTGATATTTTTTACAACCTTCCAAAAAATAATTATGGATGGATAACGCGTAGCCAATACAGAATACAAGCCTCATGTGCAATAAAAATGAATTTTTGACTAGTAATTTCACAAAAAAATAATTTTTTGACTAGTTATTTGGCAGAAACAACACTTTTTGGTAATATCAAAGGCTAACCCCTTTGGTTTTTCTCAAAAAAATTGATATTTTTTGTAACCTCCCAAAAATTAAGTTTGTATTGGTAACACATATCCGATTGAGAATACAAGCCTCATGTGCAAAAGAAATGAATTCTTCATGAGTTATTTAACAAAAAACCTCCCTTTTCAATAATACCGAAGGCTAACCCCTTTGGATTTTTCTCAAAAATTTTGATATTTTTTAGAATCTTACCAAAAAAAGTATGGATAGGTAACGCGTAGCCGATAAAAAATACAAGCCTTATGTGACGAGTTATTTGACGGAAACCTCCTTTTAGATAATATCGAAGGCTAACCCCTTTGGATTTTCTCAAAAATTTTGATATTTTTTATAACATCTCAAAAATGAAGTTTGGATTGATAACGCATAGCGGATAGAGAATACAAGTCTCATGTGCAAGAAAAATGAATTTTTCATGAGTTATTAACCGGGAGCCTCCCTTTTCAATAATATCGAAGGCTAACCCCTTTGGATTTTTCTCAAAATTTTTGATATTTTTTACAACCTTCCAAAAAATAAGTATGGATAGGTAACGCGTAGCCGATACAGAATACAAGCCTCATGTGCAAGAAAAATGAGTTTTTATCTAGTTATTTCAGAGAAAAATAATTTTTTGATGAGTTATTTGACAGAAACCTCCCTTTTCTGTAATATCGAAGGCAAACCCCTTTGGATTTTCTCTAAAATATTTGATATTTTTCATAACCTCCCAAAAATTAAGTTTGGATTGGTAACACGTGGCCGATTGAGAATACAAGCCTCATGTGCAAGAAAAATGAATTTTTCACGAGTTGTTAACCGGAAACCTCCCTTTTAAATAATACCGAAGGCTAACCCCTTTGGATTTTTCTAAAAATTTTTGATATTTTTTAAAATCTTACCAAAAAATAAGTATGGATAGGTAAGGCGTAGCCGATACAGAATACAAGCCTTATGTGCAAGAAAAATGAAATTTTGACGAGTTATTTGACAGAAAAATGAATTTTTGACGAGTTATTTGACGGAAACCTCCTTTTCGGTAATATCGAAGGCTAACCCCTTTGGATTTTCTCAAAAATTTTGATATTTTTATAACATCCCAGAAATGAAGTTTGGATTGGTAACACATAGCGGATAGACAATACAAGTCTCATGTGCAAAAAAAATAAATTTTTGAAGAGTTATTTGTCGGAAAGCTTCCTTTTCGTTAATATCGAAGGCTAACCCCTTTGGATTTTTCTAAAAATTTTTGATATTTTTTAGAACCTCCTGAAAAATAGGTATGGATAGGTAACACGTAGCCGATAGAGAATACAAGCCTCATGTCAAGAAAAATGAATTTTTCTCGAGTTATTAACTGGGAACCTCCCTTTTCAATAATATCGAAGGCTAACCCCTTTAGATTTTTCTCAAAAATTTTGATATTTTTTACAACCTTCCAAAAATAAGTATGGATAGGTAACGCGTAGCCGATACAGAATACAAGCCTCATGTGCAAGAAAAATGAATTTTTGACTAGTTATTTCAGAGAAAAATAAATTTTTGACGAGTTATTTGACAGAAACCTCCCTTTTTTGTAATATCGAAGGCTAACCCTTTGGATTTTCTCAAAAAAATTGATATTTTCATAACCTCCCAAAAATTAAGTTTGGATTGGTAACACGTAGCCGATTGAGAATACAAGCCTCATGTGCAAGAAAAATGAATTTTTCACGAGTTATTAACCGGAAACCTCCCTTTTCAATAATATCGAAGGCTAACCCCTTTGGATTATTCTCAAAAATTTTGATATTTTTTACAACCTTCGAAAAAAAAAGTATGGATAGGTAACGCGTAGCCGATACCGAATACAAGCCTCATGTGTAGGAAAAATAAATTTTTTACTAGTTATTTCAGAGAAAAATAAATTTTTGACGAGTTATTTTACAGAAACCTCCCTTTTTTGTAATATCGAAGGCTAACCCCTTTGGATTTTCTCAAAAAATTTGATATTTTTCATAACCTCCCGAAAATTAAGTTTAGATTGGTAACACGTAGCCGATTGAGAATACAAGCCTCATGTGCAAGAAAAATGAATTTTTCATGAATTATTAACCGGAAACCTCCCTTTTCAATAATACTGAAGGCTAACCCCTTTGGATTTTTCTCAAAAATTTTGATATTTTTTAGAATCTTACCAAAAAATAAGTATGGATAGGTAACGCGTAGACGATACAGAATACAAGCCTTATGTGCAAGAAAAATAAATTTTTGATGAGTTATCTGATAGAAAAATGAATTTTTACGAGTTATTTATCGAAAAGCTCCCTTTCAGTAATATCGAAGGCTAACCCCTTTGGATTTTTCTCAAAACTTTTGATATTTTTTAGAACCTCCTGAAAAATAGGTATGGATAGATAACACGTAGCGGATAGAGAATACAAGCCTCATGTGCAAGAATTTTTTTTTTCACGAGTTATTAACGGGGAACCTCCCTTTTCAATAATATCGAAGGCTAACCCATTTGGATTTTCTCAGAAATTTTGATATTTTTTACAACCTTCCAAAAAACAAGTATGGATAGCTAACGCGTAGCTGATATAGAATACAAGCCTCATGTGCAAGAAAAATGAATTTTTGACGAGTTATTTTACAGAAAAATAAATTTTTGACAAGTTATTTGATAGAAACCTCCCTTTTCGGTAATATCGAAGGCTAACCCCTTTGGATTTTCTCAAAAATTTGATATTTTTTGGAACCTCCCAAAAATTAAGTTTGGATTGGTAACGCATAGCGGATAGAGAATACAAGTCTCATGTGCAAGAAAAATGAATTTTTGACGAGTTATTTGTCGGAAAGCTCCATTATAGGTAATATCGAAGGCTAACCCCTTTGGATTTTTCTCAAATTTTTTGATATTTCTTAGAACCTCCCGAAAAATAGGTATGGATAGGTAACACGTAGCGAATAGAGAATACAAGCCTCATGTGCAAGAAAAATGAATTTTTCACGAGTTATTAACCGGGAACCTCCCTTTTCAATAATATCAAAGGCTAACCAATTTGGATTTTTCTCAAAAATTTTGATATTTTTTACAACCTTACAAAAAATAAGTATGGATAGATAACGAATACCCGATACAGAATACAAGCCTCATGTGCAAGAAAAATGAATTTTTGACTAGTTTTTTCAGAGAAAAATAAAATTTTGACGAGTTATTTAACAGAAACCTCTCTTTTCTGTAATATTGAAGGCTAACCCCTTTGGATTTTCTCAAAAAAATTGATATTTTTCATAACCTCCCAAAAATTAAGTTTGGATTCGTAACACGTTGCCGATTGAGAAGACAAGCTTCATGTGCAAGAAAAATGATTTTTTCACGAGTTATTAACCGGAAACCTCCCTTTTCAATAATACCGAAGGCTAACCCATTTGAATTTTTGTCAAAATTTTTGATATTTTTTAGAATCTTACCAAAAAATAAGTATGGATAGGTAACGCGTAGCGGATACAGAATACAAGCCTTATGTGCAAGGAAAATGAATTTTTGACGAGTTATTTGAAATAAAAATGATTTTTTGACGAGTTATTTGATGAAAACCTCCTTTTCGGTAATATCGAAGGCTAACCCCTTTGGATTTCTCAAAATTTTTGATATTTTTTATAAGATCCCAAAAATTAAATTTGGATTGGTAACGCATAGCGAATAGAGGACACAAGTCTCATGTGCAAGAAAAATGAATTTTTGAAGAGTTATTTGTCGGAAAGCTCCCTTTTCGTTAATATCGAAGGCTAACCCCTTTGGATTTTCCTTAAAAATTTTGATATTTTTTAGAACCTCCCGAAAGATAGGTATGGATAGGTAACACGTAGCCGATAGAGAATACAAGCCTCATGTGCAAGAAAAATGAATTTTTTACGAGTTATTAACCGGGAACCTCCCTTTTCAATAATATCGAAGGCTAACCCCTTTGGATTTTCTCAGAAATTTTGATATTTTGTACAACCTTCCAAAAAATAAGTATGGATAGATAACGCGTAGTCGATATATAATACAAGCCTCATGTGCAAGAAAAATGAATTTTTGATGAGTTATTTTACGGAAAAATAAATTTTGGACGAGTTATTTGATAGAAACCTCCCTTTTCGGTAATATCGAAGGCTAACCCCTTTGGATTTTCTCAAAAAATTTGATATTTTTGGAACCTCCCAAAAATTAAGTTTGGATTGGTAACGCATAGCGGATAGAAAATACAAGTCTCATATGCAAGAAAAATGAATTTCTGACGAGTTATTTGTTAGAAAGCTCCATTATAGGTAATATCGAAGGCTAACCCCTTTGGATTTTTCTCAAAAAATATGATATTTTTTAGAACCTCCCGAAAAATAAATATGGATAGGTAGCACGTAGCCGATAGAGAATACAAGCCTCATGTGCAAGAAAAATGAATTTTTCACGAGTTATTAACCGGGAACCTCCCTTTTCAATAATATCGAAGGCTAACCCCTTTGGATTTTTCTCAAAAAATTTGATATTTTTACAACCTTACAAAAAATAAGTATGGATAGGTAACGCGTAGCCGATACAGAATACAAGCCTCATGTGCAAGAAAAATGAATTTTTGACTAGTTATTTCATAGAAAAATAAATTTTTGACGAGTTATTTGACAGAAACCTCCCTTTTCTGTAATATTGAAGGCTAACCCCTTTGGACTTTCTAAAAAAAATTGATATTTTTCATAACCTCCCAAAAATTAAGCTTGGATTCGTAACACGTAGCCGATTGAGAATACAAGCTTCATGTGCAAGAAAAATGATTTTTTCACGAGTTATTAACCGGAAACCTCCCTTTTCAATAATACCGAAGGCTAACCCCTTTGGATTTTTCTCAAAAATTTTGATATTTTTTAGAATCTTACAAAAAAAAGTATGGATAGGTAACGCGTAGCCGATAAAGAATACAAGCCTTATGTGCAAGAAAAATGAATTTTTGATGAGTTATTTGACAGAAAAATGATTTTTTGACGAGTTATTTGACGGAAACCTCCTTTTAGATAATATCGAAGGCTAACCCCTTTGGATTTTCTCAAAAATTTTGATATTTTTTATAACATCCCAAAAATGAAGTTTGGATTGGTAACGCATAGCGGATAGAGAATACAAGTCTCATGTGCAAGAAAAATGAATTTTTCACGAGTTATTAACCGGGAACTTCGCTTTTCAATAATATCGAAGGCTAACCCCTTTGGATTTTTCTCAAAATTTTTGATATTTTTTACAACCTTCCAAAAAATAAGTATGGATAGGTAACGCGTAGCCGATACAGAATACAAGCCTCATGTGCAAGAAAAATGAGTTTTTGACTAGTTATTTCAGAGAAAAATAATTTTTTGATGAGTTATTTGACAGAAACCTCCCTTTTCTGTAATATCGAAGGCTAACCCCTTTGGATTTTCTCAAAAAAATTTGATATTTTTCATAACCTCCCAAAAATTAAGTTTGGATTGGTAACACGTAGCCGATTGAGAATACAAGCCTCATGTGCAAGAAAAATGAATTTTTCACGAGTTGTTAACCGGAAACCTCCCTTTTCAATAATATCGAAGGCTAACCCCTTTGGATTTTCTCAGAAATTTTGATATTTTGTACAACCTTCCAAAAAATAAGTATGGATAGGTAACGCGTAGCCGATATAGAATACAAGCCTCATGTGCAAGAAAAATGAATTTTTGATGAGTTATTTTACAGAAAAATAAATTTTGGACGAGTTATTTGATAGAAACCTCCCTTTTCGGTAATATCGAAGGCTAACCCCATTGGATTTTCTCAAAAATTTGATATTTTTTGGAACCTCCCAAAAATTAAGTTTGGATTGGTAACGCATAGCGGATAGAAAATACAAGTCTCATGTGCAAGAAAAATGAATTTCTGACGAGTTATTTGTTAGAAAGCTCCATTATAGGTAATATCGAAGGCTAACCCCTTTGGATTTTTCTCAAAAAACATGATATTTTTTAGAACCTCCCGAAAAATAAATATGGATAGGTAGCACGTAGCCGATAGAGAATACAAGCCTCATGTGCAAGAAAAATGAATTTTTCACGAGTTATTAACCGGGAACCTCCCTTTTCAATAATATCGACGGCCAACCCCTTTGGATTTTTCTCAAAAATTTTGATATTTTTTACAACCTTACAAAAAATAAGTATGGATAGGTAACGCGTAGCCGATACAGAATACAAGCCTCATGTGCAAGAAAAATGAATTTTTGACTAGTTATTTCATAGAAAAATGAATTTTTGATGAGTTATTTGACGGAAACCTCCTTTTCGGTAATATCGAAGGCTAACCCCTTTGGATTTTCTAAAAATTTTGATATTTTTTATAACATCCCAAAAATGAAGTTTGGATTGGTAACACATAGCGAATAGAGAATACAAGCCTCATGTGCAAGAAAAATAATTTTTTGAAGAGTTATTTGTCGGAAAGCTCCCTTTTCGTTAATATCGAAGGCTAACCCCTTTGGTTTTTTCTCAAAATTTTTGATATTTTTTAGAACCTTACGAAAAATAGGTATGGATAGGTAACACGTAGCCGATAGAGAATACAAGCCTCATGTGCAAGAAAAATGAATTTTTCTCAAGTTATTAACCGGGAACCTCCCTTTTCAATAATATCGAAGGCTAACCCCTTTAGATTTTTCTCAAAAATTTTGACATTTTTTACAACCTTCCAAAAAATAAGTATGGATAGGTAACGCGTAGCCGATACAGAATACAAGCCTCATGTGCAAGAAAAATGAATTTTTGACTAGTTATTTCGGAGAAAAATAAATTTTTGACGAGTTATTTGACAGAAACCTCCCTTTTCTGTAATATCGAAGGCTAACCCCTTTGGATTTTCTCAAAAAATTGATATTTTTCATAACCTCCCAAAAATTAAGTTTGGATTGGTAACACGTAGCCGATTGAGAATACAAGCCTCATGTGAAAGAAAAATGAATTTTTCACGAGTTATTAATCGGGAACCTCCCTTTTCAATAATATCGAAGGCTAACCCCTTTGGATTTTTCTCAAAAATTTTGATATTTCTTACATCCTTCCCAAAAAATAAGTATATATAGATAACGCGTAGCCGATAGAGAATACAACACTCATGTGGAAGAAAAATGAATTTTTCAAGAGTTATTAACCGGGAACCTCCCTTTTCAATAATATCGAAGGCTAACCCATTTGGATTTTTCTCAAAAATTTTGATATTTTTTACAACCTTCCAAAAAATAAGTATGGATAGGTAACGCGTAGCCGATACAGAATACAAGTCTCATGTGCAAGAAAAATAAATTTTTGACTAGTTATTTCATAGAAAAATAAGTTTTTGACGAGTTATCTGATAGAAACCTCCCTTTTCTGTAATATCGAAGGCTAACCCCTTTGGACTTTCTCAAAAAATTTGATATTTTTCATAACCTCCTAAAAATTAAGTTTGGATTGGTAACACGTAGCCGATTGAGAATACAAGCCTCATGTGCAAGAAAAAATGAATTTTTCACGAGTTGTTAACCGGAAATCTCCCTTTTCAATAATATCGAAGGCTAACCCCTTTGGATTTTCTCAGAAATTTTGATATTTTGTACAACCTTCCAAAAAATAAGTATGGATAGGTAACGCGTAGCCGATATAGAATACAAGCCTCATGTGCAAGAAAAATGAATTTTTGATGAGTTATTTTACAGAAAAATAAATTTTGGACGAGTTATTTGATAGAAACCTCCCTTTTCGGTAATATCGAAGGCTAACCCCTTTGGATTTTCTCAAAAAATTTGATATTTTTTGGAACCTCCCAAAAATTAAGTTTGGATTGGTAACGCATAGCGGATAGAAAATACAAGTCTCATGTGCAAGAAAAATGAATTTCTGACGAGTTATTTGTTAGAAAGCTCCATTATAGGTAATATCGAAGGCTAACCCCTTTGGATTTTTCTCAAAAAACATGATATTTTTTAGAACCTCCCGAAAAATAAATATGGATAGGTAGCACGTAGCCGATAGAGAATACAAGCCTCATGTGCAAGAAAAATGAATTTTTCACGAGTTATTAACCGGGAACCTCCCTTTTCAATAATATCGAAGGCTAACCCCTTTGGATTTTTCTCAAAAATTTTGATATTTTTTACAACCTTACAAAAAATAAGTATGGATAGGTAACGCGTAGCCGATACAGAATACAAGCCTCATGTGCAAGAAAAATGAATTTTTGACTAGTTATTTCATAGAAAATGAATTTTTGATGAGTTATTTGACGGAAACCTCCTTTTCGGTAATATCGAAGGCTAACCCCTTTGGATTTTCTAAAAATTTTGATATTTTTTATAACATCCCAAAAATGAAGTTTGGATTGGTAACACATAGCGGATAGAGAATACAAGCCTCATGTGCAAGAAAAATAAAATTTTGAAGAGTTATTTGTCGGAAAGCTCCCTTTTCGTTAATATCGAAGGCTAACCCCTTTGGTTTTTTCTCAAAATTTTTGATATTTTTTAGAACCTCACGAAAAATAGGTATGGATAGGTAACACGTAGCCGATAGAGAATACAAGCCTCATGTGCAAGAAAAATGAATTTTTCTCAAGTTATTAACCGGGAACCTCCCTTTTCAATAATATCGAAGGCTAACCCCTTTAGATTTTTCTCAAAAATTTTGATATTTTTTACAACCTTCCAAAAAATAAGTATGGATAGGTAACGCGTAGCCGATACAGAATACAAGCCTCATGTGCAAGAAAAATGAATTTTTGACTAGTTATTTCGGAGAAAAATAAATTTTTGACGAGTTATTTGACAGAAACCTCCCTTTTTTGTAATATCGAAGGCTAACCCCTTTGGATTTTCTCAAAAAATTTGATATTTTTCATAACCTCCCAAAAATTAAGTTTGGATTGGTAACACGTAGCCGATTGAGAATACAAGCCTCATGTGCAAGAAAAATGAATTTTTCACGAGTTGTTAACCGGAAACCTCCCTTTTCAATAATATCGAAGGCTAACCCCTTTGGATTTTCTCAGAAATTTTGATATTTTGTACAACCTTCCAAAAAATAAGTATGGATAGGTAACGCGTAGCCGATATAGAATACAAGCCTCATGTGCAAGAAAAATGAATTTTTGATGAGTTATTTTACAGAAAAATAAATTTTGGACGAGTTATTTGATAGAAACCTCCCTTTTCGGTAATATCGAAGGCTAACCCCTTTGGATTTTCTCAAAAAATTTGATATTTTTTGGAACCTCCCAAAAATTAAGTTTGGATTGGTAACGCATAGCGGATAGAAAATACAAGTCTCATGTGCAAGAAAAATGAATTTCTGACGAGTTATTTGTTAGAAAGCTCCATTATAGGTAATATCGAAGGCTAACCCCTTTGGATTTTTCTCAAAAAACATGATATTTTTTAGAACCTCCCGAAAAATAAATATGGATAGGTAGCACGTAGCCGATAGAGAATACAAGCCTCATGTGCAAGAAAAATGAATTTTTCACGAGTTATTAACCGGGAACCTCCCTTTTCAATAATATCGAAGGCTAACCCCTTTGGATTTTTCTCAAAAATTTTGATATTTTTTACAACCTTACAAAAAATAAGTATGGATAGGTAACGCGTAGCCGATACAGAATACAAGCCTCATGTGCAAGAAAAATGAATTTTTGACTAGTTATTTCATAGAAAATGAATTTTTGATGAGTTATTTGACGGAAACCTCCTTTTCGGTAATATCGAAGGCTAACCCCTTTGGATTTTCTAAAAATTTTGATATTTTTTATAACATCCCAAAAATGAAGTTTGGATTGGTAACACATAGCGGATAGAGAATACAAGCCTCATGTGCAAGAAAAATAAAATTTTGAAGAGTTATTTGTCGGAAAGCTCCCTTTTCGTTAATATCGAAGGCTAACCCCTTTGGTTTTTTCTCAAAATTTTTGATATTTTTTAGAACCTCACGAAAAATAGGTATGGATAGGTAACACGTAGCCGATAGAGAATACAAGCCTCATGTGCAAGAAAAATGAATTTTTCTCAAGTTATTAACCGGGAACCTCCCTTTTCAATAATATCGAAGGCTAACCCCTTTAGATTTTTCTCAAAAATTTTGATATTTTTTACAACCTTCCAAAAAATAAGTATGGATAGGTAACGCGTAGCCGATACAGAATACAAGCCTCATGTGCAAGAAAAATGAATTTTTGACTAGTTATTTCCGAGAAAAATAAATTTTTGACGAGTTATTTGACAGAAACCTCCCTTTTTTGTAATATCGAAGGCTAACCCCTTTGGATTTTCTCAAAAAATTTGATATTTTTCATAACCTCCCAAAAATTAAGTTTGGATTGGTAACACGTAGCCGATTGAGAATACAAGTATCATGTGCAAGAAAAATGAATTTTTCACGAGTTGTTAACCGGAAACCTCCCTTTTCAATAATATCGAAGGCTAACCCCTTTGGATTTTCTCAGAAATTTTGATATTTTGTACAACCTTCCAAAAAATAAGTATGGATAGGTAACGCGTAGCCGATATAGAATACAAGCCTCATGTGCAAGAAAAATGAATTTTTGATGAGTTATTTTACAGAAAAATAAATTTTGGACGAGTTATTTGATAGAAACCTCCCTTTTCGGTAATATCGAAGGCTAACCCCTTTGGATTTTCTCAAAAAATTTGATATTTTTCATAACCTCCCAAAAATTAAGTTTGGATTGGTAACACGTAGCCGATTGAGAATACAAGCCTCATGTGCAAGAAAAATGAATTTTTCACGAGTTGTTAACCGGAAACCTCCCTTTTCAATAATATCGAAGGCTAACCCCTTTGGATTTTCTCAGAAATTTTGATATTTTGTACAACCTTCCAAAAAATAAGTATGGATAGGTAACGCGTAGCCGATATAGAATACAAGCCTCATGTGCAAGAAAAATGAATTTTTGATGAGTTATTTTATAGAAAAATAAATTTTTGACGAGTTATTTGACGGAACCCTCCTTTTCGGTAATATCGAAGGCTAACCCCTTTGGATTTTCTCAAAAATTTTGATATTTTTCATAACATCCTGAAAATGAGTTTGGATTGGTAACGTATAGAGGATAGAGAATACAAGTCTCATGTGCAAGAAAAATGAATTTTTGACGAGTTATTTGTCGGAAAGCTCCCTTTTCGGTAATATCGAAGGCTAACCCTTTTGGATTATTCTAAAAAATTTTGATATTTTTTAGAACCTCATGAAAAATAGGTATGGATTGATAACACGTAGCCGATAGAGAATACAAGCCTCATGTGCAAGAAAAATGAATTTTTCACGATTTATTAACCGGGAACCTCCCTTTCAATAATATCGAAGGCTAACCCCTTTAGATTTTTCTCAAAAATTTTGATATTTTTTACAACCTTCCAAACAATAAGTATGGATAGATAACGCGTAGCCGATAGAGAATACAAGCCTCATGTGCAAGAAAAATGAATTTTTGACTAGTTATTTCACAGAAAAATAAATTTTTGACGAGTTATTTGACAGAAACCTCCTTTTTCTGTAATATCGAAGGCTGACCCCTTTGGATTTTCTCAAAAAATTTGATATTTTTTAGAACCTCCAAAAAATAGGTATGGATAGGTAACACGTAGCGGATATAGAATACAAGACTCATGTGCAAGAAAAAAGAATTTTTCAGGAGTTATTAACTGGGAACATTCCTTTTTAATAATATCGAAGGCTAACCACTTTGGATATTCTCAAAAAATTTATATTGTTTACAACCTTCCAAAAAATAAGTATGGATAGGTAACGCGTAGCCGATATAGAATACAAGCCTCATGTGCAAGAAAAATGAATTTTTGACTAGTTATTTCAGAGAAAAATAAATTTTTGACAAGTTATTTGACAGAAACCTCCCTTTTCTGTAATATCGATGGCTAACACCTTTGGATTTTCTCAAAATTTTTTGATATTTTTCATAACCTCCCAAAAATTAAGTTTGGATTGGTAACACATAGCCGATTGAGAATACAAGCCAAATGTGCAAGAAAAATGAATTTTTCACGAGTTATTAACCGGAAACCTCCCTTTTCAATAATACCGAAGGCTAACCCCTTTGGATTTTTCTAATGAATTTTGATATTTTTTATAATCTTACCAAAAAATAAGTATGGATAGGTAACACGTAGCTGATACAGAATACAAGCCATATGTGAAAGAAAAATGAATTTTTGACGAGTTATTTGACAGAAAAATGAATTTTTGACGAGTTATTTGACGGAAACCTCCTTTTCGGTAATATCAAAGCCTAACCCCTTTGGATTTTCTGAAAAATTTTGATATTTTTTATAACATCACAAGAACGAAGTTTGGATTGGTAACGCATAGCGGATAGAGAATAGAAGTCTCATGTGCAAGAAAAATGAATTTTCGAAGAGTTATTTGTCGGAAAGCTCCCTTTTCGTTAATATCGAAGGCTAAACCCTTTGGATTTTTCTCAAAAAATTTTGATATTTTTTATAACCTCCCGAAAAATAGGTATGGATAGGTAACACGTAGCCGATATAGAATACAAGCCTCATGTGCAAGAAAAATGAATTTTTCTCGAGTTATTAACCAGGAACCTCCCTTTTAAATAATATCGAAGGCTAACCCCTTTGGATTTTTCTCAAAAATTTTGATATTTTTTTACAACCCTCCAAAAAATAAGTATGGATAGGTAACGCGTAGCCGATACAGAATACAAGCCTCATGTGCAAGAAAAATGAATTTTTGACTAGTTATTTCATAGAAAATTAAATTTTTGACGAGTTATTTGACAGAAACCTCCCTTTTCTGTAATATCGAAGGCTAACCCCTTTGGATTTTCTCAAAAAAATTGATATTTTTCATAACCTCCCAAAAATTAAGTTTGGATTGGTAACACGTAGTCGATTGAGAATACAAGCCTCATGTGAAAGAAAAATGAATTTTTCACGAGTTATTAATCGAGAACCTCCCTTTTCAATAATATCGAAGGCTAACCCCTTTGGATTTTTCTCAAAAATTTTGATATTTCTTACATCCTTCCCAAAAAATAAGTATATATAGATAACGCGTAGCCGATAGAGAATACAACACTCTTGTGGAAGAAAAATGAATTTTTCAGGAGTTATTAACCGGGAACCTCCCTTTTCAATAATATCGAAGGCTAACCCATTTGGATTTTTCTCAAAAATTTTGATATTTTTTACAACCTTCCAAAAAATAAGTATGGATAGGTAACGCGTAGCCGATACAGAATACAAGTCTCATGTGCAAGAAAAATAAATTTTTGACTAGTTATTTCACAGAAAAATAATTTTTTGACGAGTTATTTGATAGAAACCTCCCTTTTCTGTAATATCGAAGGCTAACCCCTTTGGACTTTCTCAAAAAATTTGATATTTTTCATAACCTCCCAAAAATTAAGTTTCGATTATTAACACGTAGCCGATTGAGAATACAAGTCTCATGTGCAAGAAAAATAAATTTTTCATGAGTTATTAACCGGAAACCTCCCTTTTCAATAATACCGAAGGCTAACCCCTTTGGATTTTCTCAGAAATTTTGATATTTTGTACAACCTTCCAAAAAATAAGTATGGATAGGTAACGCGTAGCCGATATAGAATACAAGCCTCATGTGCAAGAAAAATGAATTTTTGATGAGTTATTTTACAGAAAAATAAATTTTGGACGAGTTATTTGATAGAAACCTCCCTTTTCGGTAATATCGAAGGCTAACCCCTTTGGATTTTCTCAAAAAATTTGATATTTTTCATAACCTCCCAAAAATTAAGTTTGGATTGGTAACACGTAGCCGATTGAGAATACAAGCCTCATGTGTAAGAAAAATGAATTTTTCACGAGTTGTTAACCGGAAACCTCCCTTTTCAATAATATCGAAGGCTAACCCCTTTGGATTTTCTCAGAAATTTTGATATTTTGTACAACCTTCCAAAAAATAAGTATGGATAGGTAACGCGTAGCCGATATAGAATACAAGCCTCATGTGCAAGAAAAATGAATTTTTGATGAGTTATTTTATAGAAAAATAAATTTTTGATGAGTTATTTGACGGAACCCTCCTTTTCGGTAATATCAAAGGCTAACCCCTTTGGATTTTCTCAAAATTTTTGATATTTTTCATAACATCCTTAAAATGAGTTTGGATTGGTAACGTATAGAGGATAGAGAATACAAGTCTCATGTGCAAGAAAAATGAATTTTTGACGAGTTATTTGTCGAAAAGCTCCCTTTTCGGTAATATCGAAGGCTAACCCCTTTGGATTATTCTAAAAAATTTTGATATTTTTTAGAACCTCATGAAAAATAGGTATGGATTGATAACACGTAGCCGATAGAGAATACAAGCCTCATGTGCAAGAAAAATGAATTTTTCACGATTTATTAACCGGGAACCTCCCTTTCAATAATATCGAAGGCTAACCCCTTTAGATTTTTCTCAAAAATTTTGATATTTTTTACAACCTTCCAAAAAATAAGTACGGATAGATAACGCATAGCCGATAGAGAATACAAGCCTCATGTGCAAGAAAAATGAATTTTTGACTAGTTATTTCACAGAAAAATAAATTTTTGACGAGTTATTTGACAGAAACCTCCTTTTTCTGTAATATCGAAGGCTGACCCTTTTGGATTTTCTCAAAAAATTTGATATTTTTTAGAACCTCCAAAAAATAGGTATGGATAGGTAACACGTAGCGGATAGAGAATACAAGACTCATGTGCAAGAAAAAAGAATTTTTCAGGAGTTATTAACTGGGAACATCCCTTTTCAATAATATCGAAGGCTAACCACTTTGGATATTCTCAAAAAATTTATATTGTTTACAACCTTCCAAAAAATAAGTATGGATAGGTAACGCGTAGCCGATATAGAATACAAGCCTCATGTGCAAGAAAAATGAATTTTTGACTAGTTATTTCAGAGAAAAATAAATTTTTGACAAGTTATTTGACAGAAACCTCCCTTTTCTGTAATATCGATGGCTAACTCCTTTGGATTTTCTCAAAAATTTTTGATATTTTTCATAACCTCCCAAAAATTAAGTTTGGATTGGTAACACGTAGCCGATTGAGAATACAAGCCAAATGTGCAAGAAAAATGAATTTTTCACGAGTTATTAACCGGAAACCTCCCTTTTCAATAATACCGAAGGCTAACCCCTTTGGATTTTTCTAATGAATTTTGATATTTTTTATAATCTTACCAAAAAATAAGTATGGATAGGTAACACGTAGCTGATACAGAATACAAGCCATATGTGAAAGAAAAATGAATTTTTGACGAGTTATTTGATAGAAAAATGAATTTTTGACGAGTTATTTGACGGAAACCTCCTTTTCGGTAATATCAAAGCCTAACCCCTTTGGATTTTCTGAAAATTTTTGATATTTTTTATAACATCACAAGAACGAAGTTTGGATTGGTAACGCATAGCGGATAGAGAATAGAAGTCTCATGTGCAAGAAAAATGAATTTTCGAAGAGTTATTTGTCGGAAAGCTCCCTTTTCGTTAATATCGAAGGCTAAACCCTTTGGATTTTTCTCAAAAAATTTTGATATTTTTTATAACCTCCCGAAAAATAGGTATGGATAGGTAACACGTAGCCGATATAGAATACAAGCCTCATGTGCAAGAAAAATAAATTTTTCATGAGTTATATGGCAGAAAATGAATTTTTGACGAGTCATTTGACGGAAGCATCCCTTTTCGGTAATAGCGAAGGCTAACACCTTTGGATTTTTCTCAAAAATTTTAATATTTTTTATAATATCCCAAAAATGAAGTTTGGATTGGTAACGCATAGAGGATAGAGAATACAAGTCTCATGTGCAAGAAAAATGAATTTTTGACGAGTTATTTGTCGGAAAGCTCCCTTTTCAATAACCTCCCTTTTAAATAATATCGAAGGCTAACCCCTTTGGATTTTTCTCAAAAATTTTGATATTTTTTTACAACCCTCCAAAAAATAAGTATGGATAGGTAACGCGTAGCCGATACAGAATACAAGCCTCATGTGCAAGAAAAATGAATTTTTGACTAGTTATTTCATAGAAAAATAAATTTTTGACGAGTTATTTGACAGAAACCTCCCTTTTCTGTAATATCGAAGGCTAACCCCTTTGGATTTTCTCAAAAAAATTGATATTTTTCATAACCTCCCAAAAATTAAGTTTGGATTGGTAACACGTAGCCGATTGAGAATACAAGCCTCATGTGAAAGAAAAATGAATTTTTCACGAGTTATTAATCGGGAACCTCCCTTTTCAATAATATCGAAGGCTAACCCCTTTGGATTTTTCTCAAAAATTTTGATATTTCTTACATCCTTCCCAAAAAATAAGTATATATAGATAACGCGTAGCCGATAGAGAATACAACACTCATGTGGAAGAAAAATGAATTTTTCAAGAGTTATTAACCGGGAACCTCCCTTTTCAATAATATCGAAGGCTAACCCATTTGGATTTTTCTCAAAAATTTTGATATTTTTTACAACCTTCCAAAAAATAAGTATGGATAGGTAACGCGTAGCCGATACAGAATACAAGTCTCATGTGCAAGAAAAATAAATTTTTGACTAGTTATTTCATAGAAAAATAATTTTTTGACGAGTTATTTGATAGAAACCTCCCTTTTCTGTAATATCGAAGGCTAACCCCTTTGGACTTTCTCAAAAAATTTGATATTTTTCATAACCTCCCAAAAATTAAGTTTCGATTATTAACACGTAGCCGATTGAGAATACAAGTCTCATGTGCAAGAAAAATAAATTTTTCACGAGTTATTAACCGGAAACCTCCCTTTTCAATAATACCGAAGGCTAACCCCTTTGGATTTTTCTAAATTTTTTTGATATTTTTTAGAATCTTACAAAAAAATAAGTATGGATAGGTAACGCGTAGCCGATACAGAATACAAGCCTTATGTGCAAGAAAAATAAATTTTTAACGAGTTATTTTACAGAAAAATAAATTTTAAACGAGTTATTTGACGGAAACCTCCTTTTCGGTAATATCGAAGGCTAACCCCTTTGGATTTTCTCAAAAATTTTAATATTTTTTATAATATCCCAAAAATGAAGTTTGGATTGGTAACGCATAGAGGATAGAGAATACAAGTCTCATGTGCAAGAAAAATGAATTTTTGACGAGTTATTTGTCGGAAAGCTCCCTTTTCAGTAATATCAAAGGCTAACCCCTTTGGATTTTTCTCAAAAAATTTGATATTTTTTAGAACCTTCTGAAAAATAGGTATGGATAGATAACACGTAGCCAATAGAGAATACAAGCCTCATGTGTAAGAAAAATGAATTTTTCACGAGTTATTAACCGGGAACCTCCCTTTTCAATAATATTGAAGGCTAACCCGTTTGGATTTTTCTCAAAAATTATGATATTTTTTACAACCTTCCAAAAAATAAGTATGGATAGATAACGCGTAGCCCATAGAGAATACAAGCCTCATGTGCAAGAAAAATGAATTTTTGACTAGTTATTTCACAGAAAAATAAATTTTTGACGAGTTATTTGACAGAAACCTCCTTTTTCTGTAATATCGAAGGTTGACCACTTTGGATTTTCTAAAAAAATTTGATATTTTTAGAACCTCCCGAAAAATCGGTATGGATAGTTAACACGTAGCGGATAGAGAATACAAGACTCATGTGCAAGAAAAATGAATTTTTCAGGAGATATTAACCGGGAACCTTCCTTTTCAATAATATCGAAGGCTAACCCTTTTGGATTTTTCTCAAAAATTTTGATATTTTTTACAACCTTACAAAAAATAAGTATGGATAGGTAACACGTAGCCGATACAGAATACAAGACTCATGTGCAAGAAAAATGAAATTTTGAATAGTTATTTCACAGAAAAATAATTTTTTGACGAGTTATTTGATAGAAACCTCCCTTTTCTGTAATATCGAAGGCTAACCCCTTTGGACTTTCTCAAAAAATTTGATATTTTTCATAACCTCCCAAAAATTAAGTTTCGATTATTAACACGTAGCCGATTGAGAATACAAGTCTCATGTGCAAGAAAAATAAATTTTTCACGAGTTATTAACCGGAAACCTCCCTTTTCAATAATACCGAAGGCTAACCACTTTAGATTTTTCTAAAATTTTTTGATATTTTTTAGAATATTACCAAAAAAATAAGTATGGATAGGTAACGCGTAGCCGATACAGAATACAAGCCTTATGTGCAAGAAAAATAAATTTTTAACGAGTTATTTTACAGAAAAATAAATTTTAAACGAGTTATTTGACGGAAACCTCCTTTTCGGTAATATCGAAGGCTAACCCCTTTGGATTTTCTCAAAAATTTTAATATTTTTTATAATATCCGAAAAATGAAGTTTGGATTGGTAACGCATAGAGGATAGAGAATACAAGTCTCATGTGCAAGAAAAATGAATTTTTGACGAGTTATTTGTCGGAAAGCTCCCTTTTCAGTAATATCAAAGGCTAACCCCTTTGGATTTTTCTCAAAAATTTTGATATTTTTTAGAACCTTCTGAAAAATAGGTATGGATAGATAACACGTAGCCAATAGAGAATACAAGCCTCATGTGTAAGAAAAATGAATTTTTCACGAGTTATTAACCGGGAACCTCCCTTTTCAATAATATCGAAGGCTAACCCCTTTGGATTTTTCTCAAAAATTTTGATATTTTTTACAACCTTACAAAAAATAAGTATGGATAGGTAACGCGTAGCCGATACAGAATACAAGCCTCATGTGCAAGAAAAATGAATTTTTGACTAGTTATTTCATAGAAAAATGAATTTTTGATGAGTTATTTGACGGAAACCTCCTTTTCGGTAATATAGAAGGCTAACCCCTTTGGATTTTCTAAAAATTTTGATATTTTTTATAACATCCCAAAAATGAAGTTTGGATTGGTAACACATAGCGGATAGAGAATACAAGCCTCATGTGCAAGAAAAATAAAATTTTGAAGAGTTATTTGTCGGAAAGCTCCCTTTTCGTTAATATCGAAGGCTAACCCCTTTGGTTTTTTCTCAAAAATTTTGATATTTTTTACAACCTTACAAAAAATAAGTATCGATAGGTAACGCGTAGCTGATACAGAATACAAGCCTCATGTGCAAGAAAAATGAATTTTTGACTAGTTATTTCGGAGAAAAATAAATTTTTGACGAGTTATTTGAAAGAAACCTCCCTTTTTTGTAATATCGAAGGCTAACCCCTTTGGATTTTCTCAAAAAATTTGATATTTTTCATAACCTCCTAAAAATTAAGTTTGGATTGGTAACACGTAGCCGATTGAGAATACAAGCCTCATGTGCAAGAAAAATGAAATTTTCACGAGTTATTAACCGGAAACCTCCCTTTTCAATAATACCGAAGGCTAACACCTTTGGATTTTTCTAAAACATTTTGATATTTTTTTGAATCTTACCAAAAAATAAGTATGGAAAGGTAACGCGTAGCCGATAAAGAATACAAGCCTTATGTGCAAGAAAAATGAATTTTTGACGAGTTATTTGACGGAACCCTCCTTTTCGGTAATATCGAAGGCTAACCCCTTTGGATTTTCTTAAAAATTTTGATATTTTTCATAACATTCTGAAAATGAGTTTGCATTGGTAACGCATAGAGGATAGAGAATACAAGTCTCATGTGCAAGAAAAATGAATTTTTGACGAGTTATTTGTCGGAAAGCTCCCTTTTCAGTAATATCGAAGGCTAACCCATTTGGATTTTTCTCAAAAATTTTGATATTTTTTAGAACCTCCTGAAAAATAGGTATGGATAGATAACACGTAGCCGATAGAGAATACAAGCCTCATGTGCAAGAAAAATAAATTTTTCACGAGTTATTAACCGTTAACCTCCCTTTTCAATAATATCGAAGGCTAACCCCTTTGGATTTTTCTCAAAAATTATGATATTTTTTACAACCTTCCAAAAAATAAGTATGGATAGATAACGGGTAGCCCATAGAGAATACAAGCCTCATGTGAAAGAAAAATGAATTTTTGACTAGTTATTTCACAGAAAAATAAATTTTTGACGAGTTATTTGACAGAAACCTCCTTTTTCGAAGGCTGACCACTTTGGATTTTCTAAAAAAATTTGATATTTTTTATAACCTCCCGAAAAATCGGTATGGATAGGTAACACGTAGCGGATAGAGAATACAGGACTCATGTGCAAGAAAAATGAATTTTTCAGAAGTTATTAACAGGGAACCTCCCTTTTCAATAATATCGAAGGCTAACCCTTTTGGATTTTTCTCAAAAATTTTGATATTTTTTACAACCTTACAAAAAATAAGTATCGATAGGTAACGCGTAGCCGATACAGAATACAAGCCTCATGTGCAAGAAAAATGAATTTTTGACTAGTTATTTCACAGAAAAATAACTTTTTGACGAGTTATTTGACAGAAACCTCCCTTTTCTGTAATATCGAAGGCTAACCCCTTTGGACTATCTCAAAAAATTTGATATTTTTCATAACCTCCTAAAAATTAAGTTTGGATTGGTAACACGTAGCCGATTGAGAATACAAGCCTCATGTGCAAGAAAAATGAAATTTTCACGAGTTATTAACCGGAAACCTCCCTTTTCAATAATACCGAAGGCTAACCCCTTTGGATTTTTCTAAAAAAATTTGATGTTTTTTAGAATCTTACCAAAAAATAAGTATGGATAGGTAACGCGTAGCCGATACAAAATACAAGCCTTATGTGCAAGAAAAATGAATTTTTGACGAGTTATTTGACGGAACCCTCCTTTTCGGTAATATCGAAGGCTAACCCCTTTGGTTTTTTCTCAAAAATTTTGATATTTTTTAGAACCTCCTGAAAAATAGGTATGGATAGATAACACGTAGCCGATAGAGAATACAAGCCTCATGTGCAAGAAAATAAATTTTTCACGAGTTATTAACTGTTAACCTCTCTTTTCAATAATATCGAAGGCTAACCCCTTTGGATTTTTCTCAAAAATTATGATATTTTTTACAACCTTCCAAAAAATAAGTATGGATAGATAACGCGTAGCCCATAGAGAATACAAGCCTCATGTGCAAGAAAAATGAATTTTTGACTAATTATTTCACAGAAAAATAAATTTTTGACGAGTTATTTGACAAAAACCTCCTTTTTCGAAGGCTAACAACTTTGGATTTTCTAAAAAAATTTGATATTTTTTATAACCTCCCGAAAAATCGGTATGGATAGGTAACACGTAGCGGATAGAGAATACAGGACTCATGTGCAAGAAAAATGAATTTTTTAGGAGTTATTAACAGGGAACCTCCCTTTTCAATAATATCGAAGGCTAACCCTTTTGGATTTTTCTCAAAAATTTTGATATTTTTTACAACCTTACAAAAAATAAGTATCGATAGGTAACGCGTAGCCGATACAGAATACAAGCCTCATGTGCAAGAAAAATGAATTTTTGACTAGTTATTTCACAGAAAAATAATTTTTTGACGAGTTATTTGACAGAAACCTCCCTTTTCTGTAATATCGAAGGCTAACCCCTTTGGACTTTCTCAAAAAATTTGATATTTTTCATAACCTCCTAAAAATTAAGTTTGGATTGGTAACACGTAGCCGATTGAGAATACAAGCCTCATGTGCAAGAAAAATGAAATTTTCACGAGTTATTAACCGGAAACCTCCCTTTTCAATAATACCGAAGGCTAACCCCTTTGGATTTTTCTCAAAAAATTTGATGTTTTCTAGAATCTTACCAAAAAATAAGTATGGATAGGTAACGCGTAGCCGATACAAAATACAAGCCTTATGTGCAAGAAAAATGAATTTTTGACGAGTTATTTGATAGAAAAATGAATTTTTGACGAGTTATTTGAAGGAACCCTCCTTTTCGGTAATATCGAAGGCTAACCCCTTTGGATTTTCTTAAAAATTTTGATATTTTTCATAACATCCTGAAAATGAGTTTGGATTGGTAACGCATAGAGGATAGAGAATACAAGTCTCATGTGCAAGAAAAATGAATTTTTGACGAGTTATTTGTCGGAAAGCTCCCTTTTCAGTAATATCGAAGGCTAACCCATTTGGATTTTTCTCAAAAATTTTGATATTTTTTAGAACCTCCTGAAAAATAGGTATGGATAGATAACACGTAGCCGATAGAGAATACAAGCCTCATGTGCAAGAAAAATAAATTTTTCACGAGTTATTAACCGGGAACCTCCCTTTTCAATAATATCGAAGGCTAACCCCTTTGGATTTTCTCAAAAATTATGATATTTTTTACAACCTTCCAAAAAATAAGTATGGATAGATAACGCGTAGCCCATAGAGAATACAAGCCTCATGTGCAAGAAAAATGAATTTTTGACTAGTTATTTCACAGAAAAATAATTTTTTGATGAGTTATTTGACAGAAACCTCCTTTTTCGAAGGCTGACCACTTTGGATTTTCTAAAAAAATTTGATATTTTTTATAACCTCCCGAAAAATCGGTATGGATAGGTAACACGTAGCGGATAGAGAATACAGGACTCATGTGCAAGAAAAATGAATTTTTCAGAAGTTATTAACAGGGAACCTCCCTTTTCAATAATATCGAAGGCTAACCCTTTTGGATTTTTCTCAAAAATTTTGATATTTTTTACAACCTTACAAAAAATAAGTATCGATAGGTAACGCGTAGCCGATACAGAATACAAGCCTCATGTGCAAGAAAAATGAATTTTTGACTAGTTATTTCACAGAAAAATAATTTTTTGACGAGTTATTTGACAGAAAACTCCCTTTTCTGTAATATCGAAGGCTAACCCCTTTGGACTTTCTCAAAAAATTTGATATTTTTCATAACCTCCTAAAAATTAAGTTTGGATTGGTAACACGTAGCCGATTGAGAATACAAGCCTCATGTGCAAGAAAAATGAAATTTTCACGAGTTATTAACCGGAAATCTCCCTTTTCAATAATACCGAAGGCTAACCCCTTTGGATTTTTCTCAAAAAATTTGATGTTTTTTAGAATCTTACCAAAAAATAAGTATGGATAGGTAAAGCGTAGCCGATACAAAATACAAGCCTTATGTGCAAGAAAAATGAATTTTGACGAGTTATTTGACGGAACCCTCCTTTTCGGTAATATCGAAGGCTAACCCCTTTGGTTTTTTCTCAAAAATTTTGATATTTTTTAGAACCTCCTGAAAAATAGGTATGGATAGATAACACGTAGCCGATAGAGAATACAAGCCTCATGTGCAAGAAAAATAAATTTTTCACGAGTTATTAACCGTTAACCTCCCTTTTCAATAATATCGAAGGCTAACCCCTTTGGATTTTTCTCAAAAATTATGATATTTTTTACAACCTTCCAAAAAATAAGTATGGATAGATAACGCGTAGCCCATAGAGAATACAAGCCTCATGTGCAAGAAAAATGAATTTTTGACTAGTTATTTCACAGAAAAATAAATTTTTGACGAGTTATTTGACAGAAACCTCCTTTTTCGAAGGCTAACCACTTTGGATTTTCTAAAAAAATTTGATATTTTTTATAACCTCCCGAAAAATTGGTATGGATTGGTAACACGTTGCGGATAGAGAATACAGGACTCATGTGCAAGAAAAATGAATTTTCTAGGAGTTATTAACAGGGAACCTCCCTTTTCAATAATATCGAAGGCTAACCCTTTTTGGATTTTTGATATATTTTTTACAACCTTACAAAAGCCACACAACACCAAGAAGAAGAAGAAGTCCAAAGTCAAGTCCAACCACAAGACGAGCGAGATGCCTCACCACCGCCAAGTGCCTCACAACCTCTTATGAGGCATGGGCGCATCTCCAAGGCACATCCGATGGATCAAATCATCGGAAGTCCGTCACGGGGAGTAAGTACTCGTTCTCGCCATGTTGCTTCATTTTGTGAGCACTACTCTTTTGTTTCGTGTGTAGAACCCACAAACATTGAGGAAGCACTCCAAGATCCCAATTGGGTGATGGCTATGCAAGAAGAACTCAACAACTTCACCCGCAATGAAGTTTGGGTATTGGAAGAGCGACCTAAGGACAAGAACGTCATCGGAACGAAGTGGGTGTACCGCAACAAGCAAGACGAGAATGGCGTGGTAGTCCGCAACAAGGCAAGGCTTGTGGCCAAGGGTTTCTCACAAGTCGAAGGACTAGATTTTGGAGAGACATTCGCCCTGGTCGCACGGTTAGAAGCTATTCGCATACTCCTTGCTTTTGCTTCGCATCACAATATTATGCTTTATCAAATGGATGTTAAAAGTGCCTTCCTCAATGGTTATATTAACGAGCTTGTTTTCGTTGAGCAACCTCCCGGGTTTGAAGATCCGAGGAATCCTAACCATGTGTATAGGTTACACAAGGCGCTCTACAGGCTCAAGCAAGCACCTAGGGCATGGTATGAACGTCTAAGGGATTTCCTAGTCATGCAAGGATTCAAGATCGGGAGGGTGGATACCACACTTTTCACCAAGGACATCAACGGGGATTTATTTCTTTGTCAAATTTACGTTGATGACATTATTTTTGGCTCAACTAACAAATCTCTTAGCCTTGAGTTTGGCACCATGATGTCTAGGGAGTTCGAGATGTCAATGATTGGAGAACTCAATTTCTTCCTAGGATTTCAAATCAAGCAACTTCAAGAGGGGACTTTCATCTACCAAGAGAAGTACACCAAGGACCTCTTGAAGAAGTTTGAAATGGAAGATTGTAGCTCCAGAAGTACTCCAATAGCGACAAATTGTCATCTCGACGCGGACATGGACGGTAAACCTATTGATCAATCTCATTACCGTTCCATGATTGGTTCATTGTTATATCTTACCGCATCTAGGCCCGATATCATGTTTAGTGTGTGCTTGTGTGCTCGCTTTCAAGCGGCACCTAAAGAATCGCATCGTAAGGCGGTCTTTAGGATACTTAGGTATCTCAATCATACCCCAAGTGTAGGTTTGTGGTACCCCAAGAACGCTAGTTTCCATCTCTTGGGTTACTCGGATTCGGACTTTGCCGGATGCCGTGTGGATCGCAAGAGTACCTCCGGTGGGTGCCACTTACTTGGGCGTTCCCTAGTATCTTGGTCGAGCAAAAAGCAAAACTCCATGGCTTTGTCCACCGTGGAGGCAGAGTATATAGCGGCTGGTGCATGTTGTGCCCAAATTCTATATATGAAGCAAACCCTTTTGGACTTTGGAATTAAATTTGATTGTGTGCCTCTCCTTTGTGACAATGAAAGTGCGGTTAAGATAGCTAGAAACCCCGTTCAACACTCCCGCACTAAGCACATTGATATTCGCCATCACTTCTTGCGGGACCATGAGGCTAAAGGAGACATCTCTTTGCAAGGTGTTAGGTCCGAAGAACAATTGGCGGATATCTTCACTAAACCACTTGATGAGAAAACTTTTTCTAGACTTAGAAGTGAATTAAATGTGCTAGATGCATCTAACATCATGTAAGTTGCCATGTTCATGTAAGGTTGCATATCAAATAGGTCTTGTCTAACTCCCAAAGGATAGGGGCGAGCTAGAAAAGGTTTTCCCTGATGAAGCCTTTGGAAGGTTTAAACTTGGCAAGATAGATTTACATTATGCTTTGCATGATTCCTGCCATATAGACTTGCACTCATTATTTGGCATTGCATACGGTAGATTGTCACAAAGGGGAACCCACATCATGAGAAGGAGACTTGTTCAAAATGCAATATCTCAACTCATAGGATGTGGATAGAGCAAAATTCTAAAGGTACATGCTTTAAAGAGATAGAAGTTTTCCATACTCTAGCCCACAAAGCATGAGCCTTACATTTTCGTGGTTTCCCTCCTAACCTTGTGTGTTCTCTTTGCTTAAGGGCTTAGCCAATATGTGGCACTATATTTGAAGACTTCTATTAGAGGTTAGGAGTTGCCCAAAAGGTCCTAGGACCCATCCTTATCTTTGTGTGTTTAAGTCCAAGGACACATATGGGCAGTCTTAGGTTTTCTGTAGTCATCGGATTATCCGATGCTAGGGCCAGCAGATCATCGGATCAATTGGTGCTTCAGTTCAGTGCTCAGATCAAGTCAGATGTCACAAATCAACCGATGAGTTCATTTCAGAAGACATCGGAGCATCCGGTGTTCAGTTTTCTGGTGCCCTGCAGAAATCGACCGATGATCGCCACCTCAACGTCGGTCCATCCGGTGCTCAAAGAGAGTTTTTGGAACAACTCTCTGTTGAACTCGACCGATGCATCTTCCGATGATCATCGGTCCATCCGGTGTTTTGTGCGCGGCTAGGGTTTGCCCGTACGGTTTAAAAAGCGGTTCGGCCGCCCTTCGTTTTTTTCCTTCTTCTCGACCTCCGCCGCCGCCCGTCGCCCTCGCCGCCGTCCTCACGCCCTCCGGCTACCCCCGCGCCCGCCGCCGCCTCCCAGGCGCCGCCGCCGCCGCCCTTCGGCCGCCGCCGCCTAGGCGCCGCCTCTCCCGCGCTCGCCGCCGCCTCTCCCGCGCTCGCCGCCGCCGCCTCCCAGGCGCCGCCGCCGCCGCCTCCCAGGCGCCGCCGTCACCGCCCTTCGGCCGCCGCTGCCTAGGCGCCGCCCGTGCCCGCGCCGCCGCCGTTCCACCGCGCCGCCGCAGCTCCCTCCTCCGCCGCGCCTCCCTCGCCGTCTCCCCTCCACCACCGCGCATCACCCTCTCCGCTAGGGTCTCGCCGTGCTTCGCCGTTCGTCGCTAAGGTTTGCTCCGTGCCGTGCGACGTCCTTCGTTGTTTTTCGTCGTTCATCTTCACCGTCGCTAACCCTAGCTCTCAATTGCATCAAGATGGGTCGCGATCGCAAAGGAAAGGGCAAGGCTATTGAGGAGCCCGCCGCGAAGAAGCGCAAGATGTCCAAGGACACTCGTCGTGCGGAGTTGGCCGCTCGCGCCGCCGAGGAGCGTGAGCGCGGCCATCGCGGTTCCTTACGGATCCGCGAATCCCGGCAGAGGTAGGAGCAGCCTCCGATCCAGCCGGTGCCTCCCGAGGGCTCCGACGAGGAGGAGACCGAGGTGCCGCCTCTCATCCGCCGGTGCACCCCGAGGACTCGTGGGGGTGGACAGACTCCTACGGCGAGTCGGCGCCCCTCTGCGGCTGACCGCGCCGAGGACAGAGAGGCCGAAAGGGCCATCCACCTGATGGACACAGCAGTCCGTGTTGTCGAGGATGTCAGACTCACCGACTACAGGAAGATGAAGGCAAGGCAACTGAAGAAGCTCAGATGGTCAGCGTTGCTTGAGGAGTGGTTCCCACGGCCTAGGGACGCTCGAGTTGACTCCCGCTTCTGGACCCTGACACAGGCGTCCCTGTACGAGACTTACAGGCGTCGGGGCCACAAGCTCTTCCATCATAACAGCATCGACTGGGATCTGCTTGCAGTGGCAGCAGGACACGGGATCAGGCCACTTTTTGAGAGATACAGAGGACTTGTGGACTTGCTCTCGCACCAGAGGAGTGCCTACGTCGAGGAGTGGGTCAGGGTGTTCTACGCGACACTCTACGTCTCTGAGGACCGTCGCTCGATTCACTTCATGTTCATGGGGCGGATCCACGACGTGTCTCGAGACTTGTTGGGCAGACTGCTTGGTGTGGAGCTCTCTACTACGTGCCTGCACCAGATAGTCTACGGAGACGCAGACCCACCGAGGAGGCCACTGACTGGAGGAGTGGCACCGCCTTTCGAGGAGATCAGAGGTCTGTTCACTCAGCCATTCACTCCTGACCAGCCGAGGGTGCCAGCGCTTCTCACCCGAGCAGCTCGGACAGTTCACCACGTCCTCAGGCGTACCCTACTACCGAGGTCTGGCTACTTGGAGGGCTTCACGAGCCTTCAGCAGACCATCCTGTTCTATGTGATGAACGGGATGGAGTTCGACATCGTAGATATTCTGATCTGCGAGATGGAGGACGTGATCACCGACGGAGTTGGGATGCTTCGACAGTTGGTCTTCGGTCACTGGATCTGTCACCTTCTCCACCAGTTGGTTCCAGAGGACACTCCAGGAGTTTCTCAGCTGACGGAGATGCACGTGACCCGGTTCAGCCACTACCGAGTCCCCACTCCAGGAGACCGCCGCCTTGGCCGTCCCGTCGAGCGTGAGGTTCGAGCCAGACTGTCAGAGGAGGACTGGGCAGAGCTGACTCAGGAGGACGCAGAGCTGGCACAGGCAGAGGCTCAGGGAGGAGACCTACAACACATATGGTCGGACAGCGACACCAGCGACAGTGTCGAGGAGTACTTCCCTCCTGCTCCTCCTTCACCGAGGCAGCACGACGCAGAGGCAGGAGGCTCAGCAGCTCCACCACCTACACCTCCTCCTGTGTCAGAGGCTCAGGTGACTCAGCCGTCAGAGCTCACTGCTTTACTTCAGCGGATGGCTCAGCAGCAGGAGCAGCAGGCAGCTCGACAGGAGCAGCTTCAGAGGCAGCAGCAGGAGATGCAGCTAGAGATCGCCCGTCAGAGGCGAGAGGACATCGACAGGTACACCAACCTTATCGACCAGATGACGAGACACACTCTGGACCAGCAGCAGTAGACTCAGCAGATGTTGTTGGGCGTCCTGGGGTTGGTCACCAACCTCTACCAGCAGACGGGAGTCGCCCTTCCACCTCAGCACTCGGGACTCAGTCAGGCTCCAGGTGCACCCTCACTGCCACCAGCTCCAGTACTGCCGCCGACGTCGTTCCAGTCCTCACCTCCTCCGGCAGTACCTTCTCCACCAGCGCCAGCCATCTCAGCGGATCCCCCAGCAGCTCCAGCTCCAGCGCCAGCGACCTCCACCTCCAGCAGCTCCGGCGACAGCACCGTCGACGCCGACCGCTTCACCATCGCCAGGAGCGCGCCTGAGTCGTAGGGACTCGACTTCCCTTTTTGGTGTCTTGATGCCAAAGGGGGAGAAGAGTTAGAGTCTGGGGGAGGTTAGCTCAGTTCTAGGGGGAGTTCTTGGTTTTAGGGGGAGTGTCTATCCCTTTGCTACTTATTGTTATCTTTGAGATTGCCTGTTATTATTATTTGCTATTATTGTACTCCGGGTGCTACTTTGTGCTCTTACGCTTTATTGTTTATTATTTGAGCCTTCGAGCCACTTGTGTTGCAATTTGTACTTGTTATATTTCTTTTTTGAGCATTGCGTTTTAATTCCATTAATTCTATGCTCTACTCGTTGTGTTGTCATCAATCACCAAAAAGGGGGAGATTGAAAGCATCTAGGCCCCCGTGAGGTATGGTTTCGGTGATTAATGACAACCGTTCGTTATTACTAATGAGTTTGTGGATGCGAGGTTTCACGTATATCACATCAAACGTTAATGAACTATCTATTCACACCATCTACTGCTCATTGGATACAAATGGAGACCCCTCAACGATCTATTCTAAGGGATTATTCGATACTCATGAAGACTAAATGAAGAACTCATACAACGACTCTATTCTATCAAAATTGGCAACACAAGAAGCTTACACTTCATCATAATATCATTTCAAACAAGTGTCAAAGAGGTCACTCAAGAAGATTCCAAAAGATCAACTCAAAACAACTCGAAGCAAACAAGTTGCACTCACCGGATCATCCGATGTCTTTCAAAATGACTACATCGGTGAAGTTTGAGTTGGCAGAAGAAGAAGACCTCAGAGCCCAGTACACACCGGATCATCCGATGTGAAGGAAGTGGCACATCGGTTGATTTCAACAGAAGGATGATATCTGAGTTATTCTGAAGAAGTACACACCGGATCATCCGATGATGAAGTAAGTGTACATCGGTCAATTTCAACCGAGACATTATTTCTGAACCAATTCTGAAGATCAACTCACCGGATCATCCGATGATGAATTGAAGTAACATCGGTCGATTAAACAGTCAGATCCAACGGGTATATCCAACGGTCACATCTGACACATGACATCAGCTAATTTGGAATTCGACCGATGCTCATATAAAGGGGTGCATCGGAGGATCCGATGTTCACTGAAAAAGTCTGCCTACTTTTCCAACGGCTATCTCATGTGGGCTGACTATAAATACCCCTCCAACCGGTCATTTCGTCAAGTCTTGATCACCAGAGCCTCACTACACATCCTCAAGCCTTCAAGACCAAGAGCTACCACTTCCACACTTCAAAACCTCTTGTACTCCAACTATAGGATATATCTAGCTAGAGAGAAGCTTGTGTGCGTCCATTCTTGGTGATTGGAATCTCTAGGCTAGTGAGAGAGAGTGTCTTGGTGACTTCTCTCACCTTATAAAAGTTAGAGGAAGAAGAGATCGCTCCGGAGCTTACCAAGGCGTTTGTGGAAGCCCGGAGGATCACCATTGTACAAGGCTTGAGCTCCACCTTGTCGGAGAAGGCGAACGGAGAAAGATAGTGGATTCCCTTGTCTTGGTGACTTGGGAGTGGCTATACCCTTTGGTGGGTGCCACAACGTGGACGTAGGTAGATTTTTGTGATCTTACCGAACCACGGGAAAAATTGCCGTGTCTCCGAGTCTCCGCGGGAGTTTGCATCTCTCTCCTCACCCCCTTACTATTACGCATTTACTATTCCGCACTTAACACTCTTGCTTGCGTAGTTAGTTCGCATAGGGAATTGGGCTTCAACCATTAAGTTTTAAACTGCTCTAAAATTTGAAAAAGCCCAATTCGCCCCCCCTCTTGGGCGTTTCGATCCTTACAATAGGTAACACATAGCCGATAGATAATACAAGTCTCATGTGTAAAAAAAAAGAATTTTTCATGAGTTATATGGCAGAAAATGAATTTTTGACGAGTTATTTGACGTAAACCTCCCTTTTCGCTAACACCTTTGGATTTTCCCAAAAATTTTGATATTTTTTAGAGCCTCCTGAAAAATAGGTATGGATAGGTAAGATGTGGTCGATAGAGAATACAAGCCTCATGTGCAAGAAAAATGAAATTTTTCACGAGTTATTTAACGGAGACCCCCCTTTTAAATAATGTCGAAAGCTAACCCCTTTGGATTTTTCTCAAAATTTTTGATATTTTTTAGAACCTTCCAAAAAATAAGTATGGATAGGTAACGCGTAGCCGATACAGAATACAAGCCTCATGTGCAAGATAAATGAATTTTTGACGACTTATCTGACAGAAAAATGAATTTTTGCGAGTTATTTGACAGAAACCTCCCTTTTCGATAATATCGAAGGCTAACCCCTTTGGAATTTCTCAAAATTTTTGATATTTTTTATAATCTCCTAAAAATTAAGTTTGGATTGGTAACGCATAGCTGATAGAGAATAACAGTCTCATGTGCAAGAAAAATGAATTTTTGACGAGTTATTTGATGAAAACCTCCCTTTTCGTTAATCTTGAAGGCTAACCCCTTTGGATTTTCTCAAAACTTCAGATATTTTTTAGAACCTAAAAAAAATAGGTTTGGATAGGTAACACGTAGCTGATAGAGAATACAAGCCTCATGTGCAAGAAAAATAAATTTTTCATGAGTTATATGGCAGAAAATGAATTTTTGACGAGTCATTTGACGGAAGCATCCCTTTTCGGTATTAGCGAAGGCTAACACCTTTAGATTTTCCCAAAAATTTTGATATTTTTTAGAATCTCCTGAAAAATAGGTATGGATAGGTAACACGTAGCCGATAGAGAATACAAGCCTCATGTGCAAGAAAAAAGAAATTTTCATGAGTTATTTAACGGAGACCTCCCTTTTCAATAATATCGAAAGCTAACCCCTTTGGATTTTTCTCAAAAATTTTGATATTTTTTAGAACCTTCCAAAAAATAAGTATGGATAGGTAACGCGTAGCCAATACAGAATACAAGCCTCATGCGCAAGAAAAATGAATTTTTAACGACTTATTTGACAGAAAAATGAATTTTTGACGAGTTATTTGACATAAACTTCCCTTTTCGATAATATCAAAGGCTAACCCCTTTGGAATTTCTCAAAAAATTTGATATTTTTTATAACCACCCAAAAATTAAGTTTGGATTGGTAACGCATAGCTGATAGAGAATACCAGTCTCATGTGCAAGAAAAATGATTTTTTGACGAGTTATTTGACAAAAACCTCCATTTTCGTTAATATCGAAGGCTAACCCCTTTGGATTTTCTCAAGATTTTAGATATTTTTTAGAACCTCCCAAAAAAAGGTATGGATAGGTAACACGTAGCCGATAGATAATACAAGTCTCATAAGCAAGAAAAATGAATTTTTCACGAGTTATATGGCAGAAAATGAATTTTTGACGAGTTATTTGACGTAAACCTCCCTTTTCGGTAATAGTGAAGGCTAACCCCTTTGGATTTTTCCCAAAAAATTTGATATTTTTTAGAACCTCCTGAAAAATAGGTATGGATAGGTAAGACGTAGTTGATAGAGAATACAATCCTCATGTGCAAGAAAAATGAAATTTTCACGAGTTATTTAACTGAGATCTCCCTTTTCAATAATATCGAAGGCTAACCCCTTTGGATTTTCTACAAAATTTTGATATTTTTTAGAACCTTCCAAAAAATAAGTATGGATAGGTAACGCGTAGCCGATACAGAATACAAGCCTCATGTGCAAGATAAATTAATTTTTGACGACTTATCTGACAGAAAAAATGAATTTTTGCGAGTTATTTGACAGAAACCTCCTATTTCGATAATATCGAAGGCTAACCCCTTTGGAATTTCTCAAAATTTTTGATATTTTTTATAATCTCCCAAAAATTAAGTTTGGATTGGTAACGCATAGCTGATAGAGAATAACAGTCTCATGTGCAAGAAAAATGAATTTTTGACGAGTTATTTGATAAAAACCTCCCTTTTCGTTAATATTGAAGGCTAACCCCTTTGGATTTTCTCAAAACTTCAGATATTTTTTAGAACCTAAAAAAATAGGTATGCATAGGTAACACGTAGCCGATAGAGAATACAAGCCTCATGTGCAAGAAAAAAAAAATTTTCACGAGTTATATGGCAGAAAATGAATTTTTGACGAGTCATTTGACGGAAGCATCCCTTTTCAGTAATAGCGAAGGCTAACACCTTTGGATTTTCCCAAAGATTTTGATATTTTTTAGAATCTCCTGAAAAATAGGTATGGATAGGTAACACGTAGCCGATAGAGAATACAAGCCTCATGTGCAAGAAAAAATAAATTTTCACGAGTTATTTAACGGAGACCTCCCTTTTCAATAATATCGAAAGCTAACCCCTTTGGATTTTTCTCAAAAATTTTGATATTTTTTAGAACCTTCCAAAAAATAAGTATGGATAGGTAACGCGTAGCCGATACAGAATACAAGCCTCATGTGCAAGAAAAATGAATTTTTAACGACTTATTTGACAGAAAAATGAATTTTTGACGAGTTATTTGACATAAACTTCCCTTTTCGACAATATCAAAGGCTAACCCCTTTGGAATTTCTCAAAAAATTTGATATTTTTTATAACCTCCCAAAAATTAAGTTTGGATTGGTAACGCATAGCTGATAGAGAATACCAGTCTCATGTGCAAGAAAAATGATTTTTTGACGAGTTATTTGACGAAAACCTCCATTTTCGTTAATATCGAAAGCTAACCCCTTTGGATTTTCTCAAGATTTTAGATATTTTTTAGAACCTCCCAAAAAAAAGGTATGGATAGGTAACACGTAGCCGATAGATAATACAAGTCTCATAAGCAAGAAAAATGAATTTTTCACGAGTTATATGGCAGAAAATGAATTTTTGACGAGTTATTTGACGTAAACCTCCCTTTTCGGTAATAGCGAAGGCTAACCCCTTTGGATTTTTACCAAAAAATTTGATATTTTTTAGAACCTCCTGAAAAATAGGTATGGATAGGTAAGACGTAGTTGATAGAGAATACAATCCTCATGTGCAAGAAAAATGAAATTTTCACGAGTTATTTAACTGAGACCTCCCTTTTCAATAATATCGAAGGCTAACCCCTTTGGATTTTCTCAAAAATTTTGATATTTTTTAGAACCTTCCAAAAAATAAGTATGGATAGGTAACGCGTATCCGATACAGAATACAAGCCTCATGTGCAAGATAAATGAATTTTTGATGACTTATCTGACAGAAAAAATGAATTTTTGCGAGTTATTTGACAGAAACCTCCCTTTTCGATAATATTGAAGGCTAACCCCTTTGGAATTTCTCAAAATTTTTGATATTTTTTATAATCTCCCAAAAATTAAGTTTGGATTGGTAACGCATAGCTGATAGAGAATAACAGTCTCATGTGCAAGAAAAATGAATTTTTGACGAGTTATTTGATGAAAACCTCCCTTTTCGTTAATATTGAAGGCTAACCCCTTTGGATTTTCTCAAAACTTCAGATATTTTTTAGAACCTAAAAAAAATAGGTATGCATAGGTAACACGTAGCCGATAGAGAATACAAGCCTCATGTGCAAGAAAAATAAATTTTTCATGAGTTATATGGCAGAAAATGAATTTTTGACGAGTCATTTGACGGAAGCATCCCTTTTCAGTAATAGCGAAGGCTAACACCTTTGGATTTTCCCAAAAAATTTGATATTTTTTAGAATCTCCTGAAAAATAGGTATGGATAGGTAACACGTAGCCGATAGAGAATACAAGCCTCATGTGCAAGAAAAAAGAAATTTTCACGAGTTATTTAACGGAGACCTCCCTTTTCAATAATATCGAAAGCTAACCCCTTTGGATTTTTCTCAAAAATTTTGATATTTTTTAGAACCTTCCAAAAAATAAGTATGGATAGGTAACGCGTAGCCGATATAGAATTCAAGCCTCATGTGCAAGAAAAATGAATTTTTGACGACTTATTTGACAGAAAAATGAATTTTTGACGAGTTATTTGACATAAACTTCCCTTTTCGACAATATCAAAGGCTAACCCCTTTGGAATTTCTCAAAAATTTTGATATTTTTTATAACCTCCCAAAAATTAAGTTTGGATTGGTAACGCATAGCTGATAGAGAATACCAGTCTCATGTGCAAGAAAAATGATTTTTTGACGAGTTATTTGACGAAAACCTCCATTTTCGTTAATATCGAAGCCTAACCCCTTTGGATTTTCTCAAGATTTTAGATATTTTTTAGAACCTCCTAAAAAAAGTTATGGATAGGTAACACGTAGCCGATAGATAATACAAGTCTCATGTGCAAGAAAAAAGAATTTTTCACGAGTTATATGGCAGAAAATGAATTTTTGACGAGTTATTTGACGTAAACCTCCCTTTTCGGTAATAGCGAAGGCTAACCCCTTTGGATTTTTCCCAAAAATTTTGATATTTTTTAGAACCTCCTGAAAAATAGGTATGGATAGGTAAGACGTAGCCGATACAGAATACAAGCCTCATGTGCAAGAAAAATGAATTTTTGACGACTTATTTGACAGAAAATGAATTTTTGACGAGTTATTTGACATAAACTTCCCTTTTCGACAATATCAAAGGCTAACCCCTTTGGAATTTCTCAAAAATTTTGATATTTTTTATAACCTCCTAAAAATTAAGTTTGGATTGGTAACGTATAGCTAATAGAGAATACCAGTCTCATGTGCAAGAAAAATGAATTTTTGACGAGTTATTTGACAAAAACCTTCATTTTCGTTAATATCAAAGGCTAACCCCTTTGGATTTTCTCAAGATTTTAGATATTTTTTAGAACCTCCCAAAAAAAAAGGTATGGATAGGTATCACGTAGCTGATATATAATACAAGTCTCATGTGCAAGAAAAATGAATTTTTCACGAGTTATATGGCAGAAAATGAATTTTTGACGAGTTATTTGACGTAAACCTTCCTTTCCGGTAATAGAGAAGGCTAACCCCTTTGGATTTTTCCCAAAAAGTTTGATATTTTTTAGAACCTCCTGAAAAATAGGTATGGATAGGTAAGACGTAGCCGATAGAGAATACAAGCCTCATGTGCAAGAAAAATGAAATTTTCACGAGTTATTTAACAGAGACCTCCCTTTTCAATAATATCGAAGGCTAACCCCTTTGGATTTTTCTCAAAAAATTTGATATTTTTTAGAACCTTCCAAAAAATAAGTATGGATAGGTAACGCGTAGCCGATACAGAATACAAGCCTCATGTGCAAGATAAATGAATTTTTGACGACTTATCTGACAGAAAAATGAATTTTTGCGAGTTATTTGACAGAAACCTCCCTTTTCGATAATATCGAAGGCTAACCCCTTTGGAATTTCTCAAAATTTTTGATATTTTTTATAATCTCCCAAAAATTAAGTTTGGATTGGTAACGCATAGCTGATAGAGAATAACAGTCTCATGAGCAAGAAAAATAAATTTTTGACGAGTTATTTGATGAAAACCTCCCTTTTCGTTAATATTGAAGGCTAACTCCTTTGGATTTTCTTAAAACTTCAGATATTTTTTAGAACCTAAAAAAAATAGGTATGGATAGGTAACACGTAGCGGATAGAGAATACAAGCCTCATGTGCAAGAAAAATAAATTTTTCATGAGTTATATGGCAGAAAATGAATTTTTGACGAGTCATTTGACGGAAGCATCCCTTTTCGGTAATAGCGAAGGCTAACACCTTTGGATTTTCCCAAAAATTTTGATATTTTTTAGAATCTCCTGAAAAATAGGTATGGATAGGTAACACGTAGCCGATAGAGAATACAAGCCTCATGTGCAAGAAAAATGAATTTTTCACGAGTTATTTAACGGAGACCTCCATTTTCAATATTATCGAAAGCTAACCCCTTTGGATTTTTCTCAAAAATTTTGATATTTTTTAGAACCTTCCAAAAAATAAGTATGGATAGGTAACGCGTAGCCGATACAGAATACAAGCCTCATGTGAAAGAAAAATAAATTTTTGACGACTTATTTGATAGAAAAATGAATTTTTGACGAGTTATTTGACATAAACTTCCCTTTTCGACAATATCAAAGGCTAACCCCTTTGGAATTTCTCAAAAATTTTGATATTTTTTATAACCTTCCAAAAATTAAGTTTGGATTGGTAACGCATAGCTGATAGAGAATACCAGTCTCATGTGCAAGAAAAATGATTTTTTGACGAGTTATTTGACGAAAACCTCCATTTTCGTTAATATCGAAGCCTAACCCCTTTGGATTTTCTCAAGATTTTAGATATTTTTTAGAACCTCCTAAAAAAAGGTATGGATAGGTAACACGTAGCCGATAGATAATACAAGTCTCATGTGCAAGAAAAAAGAATTTTTCACGAGTTATATGGCAGAAAATGAATTTTTGACGAGTTATTTGACGTAAACCTCCCTTTTCGGTAATAGCGAAGGCTAACCCCTTTGGATTTTCTCAAAATTTTTGATATTTTTTATAATCTCCCAAAAATTAAGTTTGGATTGGTGACGCATAGCTGATAGAGAATAACAGTCTCATGTGCAAGAAAAATGAATTTTTGACGAGTTATTTGATGAAAACCTCCCTTTTCGTTAATATTGAAGGCTAACCCCTTTGGATTTTCTCAAAACTTCAGATATTTATTAGAACTAAAAAAAATAGGTATGGATAGGTAACACGTAGCCGATAGAGAATACAAGCCTCATGTGCAAGAAAAATGAATTTTTCACGAGTTATTTAACGGAGACCTCCCTTTTCAATAATATCGAAAGCTAACCCCTTTAGATTTTTCTCAAAAATTTTGATATTTTTTAGAACCTTCCAAAAAATAAGTATGGATAGGTAACGCGTAGCCGATACAGAATACAAGCCTCATGTGCAAGAAAAATGAATTTTTGACGACTTATTTGACAGAAAAATGAATTTTTGACCAGTTATTTGACATAAACTTCCCTTTTCAACAATATCAAAAGCTAACCCCTTTGGAATTTCTCAAATTTTTTTATAGTTTTTATAACCTCCCAAAAATTAAGTTTGGATTGGTAACGCATAGCTGATAGAGAGTACCAGTCTCATGTGCAAGAAAAATGATTTTTTGACGAGTTATTTGATGAAAACCTCCATTTTCGTTAATATCGAAGGCTAACCCCTTTGGATTTTCTCAAGATTTTAGATATTTTTTAGAACCTCCCAAAAAAAGGTATGGATAGGTAACACGTAGCCGATAGATAATACAAGTCTCATGTGTAAGAAAAAAGAATTTTTCACGAGTTATATGGCAGAAAATGAATTTTTGACGAGTTATTTGACGTAAACCTCCCTTTTCGGTAATAGCGAAGGCTAACCCGTTTGGATTTTCCCAAAAATTTTGATATTTTTTAGAGCCTCCTGAAAAATAGGTATGGATAGGTAAGACGTGGCCGATAGAGAATACAAGCCTCATGTGCAAGAAAAATGAAATTTTTCACGAGTTATTTAACGGAGACCCCCCTTTTAAATAATATCGAAAGCTAACCCCTTTGGATTTTTCTCAAAAATTTTGATATTTTTTAGAACCTTCCAAAAAATAAGTATGGATAGGTAACGCGTAGCCGATACAGAATACAAGCCTCATGTGCAAGATAAATGAATTTTTGACGACTTATCTGACAGAAAAATGAATTTTTGCGAGTTATTTGACAGAAACCTCCCTTTTCGATTATATCGAAGGCTAACCCCTTTGGAATTTCTCAAAATTTTTGGTATTTTTTATAATCTCCTAAAAATTAAGTTTGGATTGGTAACGCATAGCTGATAGAGAATAACAGTCTCATGTGCAAGAAAAATGAATTTTTGACGAGTTATTTGATGAAAACCTCCCTTTTCGTTAATATTGAAGGCTAACCCCTTTGGATTTTCTCAAAACTTCAGATATTTTTTAGAACCTAAAAAAAAATAGGTTTGGATAGGTAACACGTAGCTGATAGAGAATACAAGCCTCATGTGCAAGAAAAATAAATTTTTCACGAGTTATATGGCAGAAAATGAATTTTTGAAGAGTCATTTCACGGAAGCATCTCTTTTCGGTAATAGCGAAGGCTAACACCTTTGGATTTTCCCAAATATTTTGATATTTTTTAGAATCTCCTGAAAAATAGGTATGGATAGGTAACACGTAGCCGATAGAGAATACAAGCCTCATGTGCAAGAAAAAAGAAATTTTCACGAGTTATTTAACCGAGACCTCCCTTTTCAATAATATCGAAAGCTAACCCCTTTGGATTTTTCTCAAAAATTTTGATATTTTTTAGAACCTTCCAAAAAATAAGTATGGATAGGTAACGCGTAGCCGATACAGAATACAAGCCTCATGTGCAAGAAAAATGAATTTTTGTCGACTTATTTGACAGAAAAATGAATTTTTGACGAGTTATTTGACATAAACTTCCCTTTTCGACAATATCAAAGGCTAACCCCTTTGGAATTTCTCAAAAAATTTGATATTTTTTAGAACCTTCCAAAAAATAAGTATGGATAGGTAACGCGTAGCCGATACAGAATACAAGCCTCATGTGCAAGATAAATGAATTTTTGACAACTTATCTGACAGAAAAATGAATTTTTGCGAGTTATTTGACAGAAACCTCCCTTTTCGATAATATCGAAGGCTAACCCCTTTGGAATTTCTCAAAATTTTTGATATTTTTTATAATCTCCCAAAAATTAAGTTTGGATTGGTAACGCATAGCTGATAGAGAATAACAGTCTCATGTGTAAGAAAAATGAATTTCTGACAAGTTATTTGATGAAAACCTCCCTTTTCGTTAATATTGAAGGCTAACCCCTTTGGATTTTCTCAAAACTTCAGATATTTTTTAGAACCTAAAAAAAATAGGTATGCATAGGTAACACGTAGCCGATAGAGAATACAAGCCTCATGTGCAAGAAAAATAAATTTTTCATGAGTTATATGGCAGAAAATAAATTTTTGACGAGTCATTTGACGGAAGCATCCCTTTTCGGTAATAGCGAAGGCTAACACCTTTGGATTTTCCCAAAAATTTTGATATTTTTTAGAATCTCCTGAAAAATAGGTATGGATAGGTAACACGTAGCCGATAGAGAATACAAGCCTCATGTGCAAGAAAAAAGAAATTTTCACGAGTTATTTAACGGAGACCTCCCTTTTCAATAATATCGAAAGCTAACCCCTTTGGATTTTTCTCAAAAATTTTGATATTTTTTAGAACCTTCCAAAAAATAAGTATGGATAGGTAACGCGTAGCCGATACAGAATACAAGCCTCATGTGCAAGAAAAATGAATTTTTGACGATTATTTGACAGAAAAATGAATTTTTGACGAGTTATTTGACATAAACTTCCCTTTTCGACAATATCAAAGGCTAACCCCTTTGGAATTTCTCAAAAATTTTGATATTTTTTATAACCTCTCAAAAATTAAGTTTGGATTGGTAACGCATAGCTGATAGAGAATACTAGTCTCATGTGCAAGAAAAATGATTTTTTGACGAGTTATTTGACGAAAACCTCCATTTTCGTTAATATCGAAGCCTAACCCCTTTGGATTTTCTCAAGATTTTAGATATTTTTTAGAACCTCATAAAAAAAGTTATGGATAGGTAACACGTAGCCGATAGATAATACAAGTCTCATGTGCAAGAAAAAAGAATTTTCACGAGTTATATGGCAGAAAATGAATTTTTGACGAGTTATTTGACGTAAACCTCCCTTTTCGGTAATAGCGAAGGCTAACCCCTTTAGATTTTTCCCAAAAATTTTGATATTTTTTAGAACCTCCTGAAAAATAGGTATGGATAGGTAAGACGTAGCCGATACAGAATACAAGCCTCATGTGCAAGAAAAATGAATTTTTGACGACTTATTTGACAGAAAAATGAATTTTTAACGAGTTATTTGACATAAACTTCCCTTTTCGACAATATCAAAGGCTAACCCCTTTGGAATTTCTCAAAAATTTTGATATTTTTTATAATCTCCTAAAAATTAAGTTTGGATTGGTAACGTATAGCTGATAGAGAATACCAGTCTCATGTGCAAGAAAAATGAATTTTTGACGAGTTATTTGACAAAAACCTTCATTTTCGTTAATATTGAAGGCTAACCCCTTTGGATTTTCTCAAGATTTTAGATATTTTTTAGAACCTCCCAAAAAAAAGGTATGGATAGGTAACACGTAGCCGATAGATAATACAAGTCTCATGTGCAAGAAAAATGAATTTTTCACGAGTTATATGGCAGAAAATGAATTTTTGACGAGTTATTTGACGTAAACCTCCCTTTTCGGTAATAGCGAAGGCTAACCCCTTTGGATTTTTCCCAAAAAGTTTGATATTTTTTAGAACCTCCTGAAAAATAGGTATGGATAGGTAAGACGTAGCCGATAGAGAATACAAGCCTCATGTGCAAGAAAAATGAAATTTTCACGAGTTATTTAACGGAGACCTCCCTTTTCAATAATATCAAAGGCTAACCCCTTTGGATTTTTTCAAAAAGTTTGATATTTTTTAGAACCTTCCAAAAAATAAGTATGGATAGGTAACGCGTAGCCGATACAGAATACAAGCCTCATGTGCAAGATATATGAATTTTTGACGACTTATCTGACAGAAAAATGAATTTTTGCGAGTTATTTGACAGAAACCTCCCTTTTCGATAATATCGAAGGCTAACCCCTTTGGAATTTCTCAAAATTTTTGATATTTTTTATAATCTCCCAAAAATTAAGTTTGGATTGGTAACGCATAGCTGATAGAGAATAACAGTCTCATGTGCAAGAAAAATGAATTTTTGACGAGTTATTTGATGAAAACCTCCCTTTTCGTTAATATTGAAGGCTAACCCCTTTGGATTTTCTCAAAACTTCAGATATTTTTTAGAACCTAAAAAAAATAGGTATGGATAGGTAACACGTAGCGGATAGAGAATACAAGCCTCATGTGCAAGAAAAATAAATTTGTCACGAGTTATATGGCAGAAAATGAATTTTTGACGAGTCATTTGACGGAAGCATCCCTTTTCGGTAATAGCGAAGGCTAACACCTTTGGATTTTCCCAAAAATTTTGATATTTTTTAGAATCTCCTGAAAAATAGGTATGGATAGGTAACACGTAGCCGATAGAGAATACAAGCCTCATGTGCAAGAAAAATGAATTTTTCACGAGTTATTTAACGGAGACCTCCCTTTTCAATAATATCGAAAGCTAACCCCTTTGGATTTTTCTCAAAAATTTTGATATTTTTTAGAACCTTCCAAAAAATAAGTATGGATAGGTAACGCGTAGCCGATACAGAATACAAACCTCATGTGCAAGAAAAATGAATTTTTGACGACTTATTTGACAGAAAAATGAATTTTTGACGAGTTATTTGACATAAACTTCCCTTTTCGACAATATCAAAGGCTAACCCCTTTGGAATTTCTCAAAAATTTTGACATTTTTTATAACCTCCCAAAAATTAAGTTTGGATTGGTAACGCATAGCTGATAGAGAATACCAGTCTCATGTGCAAGAAAAATGATTTTTTGACGAGTTATTTGACGAAAACCTCCATTTTTGTTAATATCGAAGACTAACCCCTTTGGATTTTCTCAAGATTTTAGATATTTTTTAGAACCTCCTAAAAAAAGGTATGGATAGGTAACACGTAGACGATAGATAATACAAGTCTCATGTGCAAGAAAAAAGAATTTTTCACGAGGTATATGGCAGAAAATGAATTTTTGACGAGTTATTTGACGTAAACCTCCCTTTTCGGTAATAGCGAAGGCTAACCCCTTTGGATTTTCTCAAAATTTTTGATATTTTTTATAATCTCCCAAAAATTAAGTTTGGATTGGTAACGCATAGCTGATAGAGAATAACAGTCTCATGTGCAAGAAAAATGAATTTTTGACGAGTTATTTGATGAAAACCTCCCTTTTCATTAATATTGAAGGCTAACCCCTTTGGATTTTCTCAAAACTTCAGATATTTATTAGAACTCAAAAAAAAATAGGTATGGATAGGTAACACGTAGCCGATAGAGAATACAAGCCTCATGTGCAAGAAAAATGATTTTTTCACGAGTTATTTAACGGAGACCTCCCTTTTCAATAATATCGAAAGCTAACCCCTTTAGATTTTTCTCAAAAATTTTGATATTTTTTAGAACCTTCCAAAAAATAAGTATGGATAGGTAACGCGTAGCCGATACAGAATACAAGCCTCATGTGCAAGAAAAATGAATTTTTGATGACTTATTTGACAGAAAAATGAATTTTTGACGAGTTATTTGACATAAACTTCCCTTTTCGACAATATCAAAGGCCAACCCCTTTGGAATTTCTCAAAAAAATTTATATTTTTTATAACCTCCCAAAAATTAAGTTTGGATTGGTAACGCATAGCTGATAGATAGTACCAGTCTCATGTGCAAGAAAAATGATTTTTTGACGAGTTATTTGAAGAAAACCTCCATTTTCATTAATATCGAAGGCTAACCCCTTTGGATTTTCTCAAGATTTTAGATATTTTTTAGAACCTCCCAAAAAAGGTATGGATAGGTAACACGTAGCCGATAGATAATACAAGTCTCATGTGTAAGAAAAAAGAATTTTTCACGAGTTATATGGCAGAAAATGAATTTTTGACGAGTTATTTGACGTAAACCTACCTTTTCGGTAATAGCGAAGGCTAACCCGTTTGGATTTTTCCAAAAATTTTGATATTTTTTAGAGCCTCCTGAAAAATAGGTATGGATAGGTAAGACGTGGCCGATAGAGAATACAAGCCTCATGTGCAAGAAAAATGAAATTTTTCACGAGTTATTTAACGGAGACCCCCCTTTTAAATAATATCGAAAGCTAACCCCTTTGGATTTTTCTCAAAAATTTTGATATTTTTTAGAACCTTCCAAAAAATAAGTATGGATAGGTAACGCGTAGCCGATACAGAATACAAGACTCATGTGCAAGATAAATGAATTTTTGACGACTTATCTGACAGAAAAATGAATTTTTGCGAGTTATTTATCAGAAACCTCCCTTTTCGATTATATCGAAGGCTAACCCCTTTGGAATTTCTCAAAATTTTTGATATTTTTTATAATCTCCTAAAAATTAAGTTTGGATTCGTAACGCATAGCTGATAGAGAATAACAGTCTCATGTGCAAGAAAAATGAATTTTTGACGAGTTATTTGATGAAAACCTCCCTTTTCGTTAATATTGAAGGCTAACCCCTTTGGATTTTCTCAAAACTTCAGATATTTTTTAGAACCTAAAAAAAATAGGTTTGGATAGGTAACACGTAGCTGATAGAGAATACAAGCCTCATGTGCAAGAAAAATAAATTTTTCACGAGTTATATGGCAGAAAATGAATTTTTGACGAGTCATTTGACGGAAGCATCCCTTTTCGGTAATAGCGAAGGCTAACACCTTTGGATTTTCCCAAAAATTTTGATATTTTTTAGAATCTCCTGAAAAATAGGTATGGATAGGTAACACGTAGCCGATAGAGAATACAAGCCTCATGTGTAAGAAAAAAGAAATTTTCACGAGTTATTTAACGGAGACCTCCCTTTTCAATAATATCAAAAGCTAACTCCTTTGGATTTTTCTCAAAAATTTTGATATTTTTTAGAACCTTCCAAAAAATAAGTATGGATAGGTAACGCGTAGCCAATACAGAATACAAGCCTCATGCGCAAGAAAAATGAATTTTTAACGACTTATTTGACAGAAAAATGAATTTTTGACGAGTTATTTGACATAAACTTCCCTTTTCGACAATATCAAAGGATAACCCCTTTGGAATTTCTCAAAAAATTTGATATTTTTTATAACCTCCCAAAAATTAAGTTTGGATTGGTAACGCATAGCTGATAGAGTATACCAGTCTCATGTGCAAGAAAAATGATTTTTTGACGAGTTATTTGACGAAAACCTCCATTTTCGTTAATATCGAAGGCTAACCCCTTTGGATTTTCTCAAGATTTTAGATATTTTTAGAACCTCCCAAAAAAAGGTATGGATAGGTAACACGTAGCCGATAGATAATACAAGTCTCATAAGCAAGAAAAATGAATTTTTCACGAGTTATATGGCAGAAAATGAATTTTTGACGAGTTATTTGACGTAAACCTCCCTTTTCGGTAATAGCGAAGGCTAACCCCTTTGGATTTTTCCCAAAAAATTTGATATTTTTTAGAACCTCCTGAAAAATAGGTATGGATAGGTAAGACGTAGCCGATAGAGAATACAAGCCTCATGTGCAAGAAAAATGAAATTTTCATGAGTTATTTAACTGAGACCTCCCTTTTCAATAATATCGAAGGCTAACCCCTTTGGATTTTCTCAAAAATTTTGATATTTTTTAGAACCTTCCAAAAAATAAGTATGGATAGGTAACGCGTAGCCGATACAGAATACAAGCCTCATGTGCAAGATAAATGAATTTTTGACGACTTATCTGACAGAAAAATGAATTTTTGCGAGTTATTTGACATAAACCTCCCTTTTCGATAATATCGAAGGCTAACCCCTTTGGAATTTCTCAAAATTTTTGATATTTTTTATAATCTCCCAAAAATTAAGTTTGGATTGGTAACGCATAGCTGATAGAGAATAACAATCTCATGTGCAAGAAAAATGAATTTTTGACAAGTTATTTGATGAAAACCTCCCTTTTCGTTAATATTGAAGGCTAACCCCTTTGGATTTTCTCAAAACTTCAGATATTTTTTAGAACCTAAAAAAAATAGGTATGCATAGGTAACACGTAGCCGATAGAGAATACAAGCCTCATGTGCAAGAAAAATAAATTTTTCACGAGTTATATGGCAGAAAATGAATTTTTGACGAGTCATTTGACGGAAGCATCCCTTTTCGGTAATAGCGAAGGCTAACACCTTTGGATTTTCCCAAAAATTTTGATATTTTTTGGAATCTCCTGAAAAATAGGTATGGATAGGTAACACGTAGCCGATAGAGAATACAAGCCTCATGTGCAAGAAAAAGGAAATTTTCACGAGCTATTTAACGGAGACCTCCCTTTTCAATAATATCGAAAGCTAACCCCTTTGGATTTTTCTCAAAAATTTTGATATTTTTTAGAACCTTCCAAAAAATAAGTATGGATAGGTAACGTGTAGCCGATACAGAATACAAGCCTCATGTGCAAGAAAAATGAATTTTTGACGACTTATTTGACAGAAAAATGAATTTTTGACGAGTTATTTGACATAAACTTCCCTTTTCGACAATATCAAAGGCTAACCCCTTTGGAATTTCTCAAAAATTTTGATATTTTTTATAACCTCCCAAAAATTAAGTTTGGATTGGTAACGCATAGCTGATAGAGAATACCAGTCTCATGTGCAAGAAAAATGATTTTTTGACGAGTTATTTGACGAAAACCTCCATTTTCGTTAATATCGAAGCCTAACCCCTTTGGATTTTCTCAAGATTTTAGATATTTTTTAGAACCTCCTAAAAAAAGGTATGGATAGGTAACACGTAGCCGATAGATAATACAAGTCTCATGTGCAAGAAAAAAGAATTTTTCACGAGTTATATGGCAGAAAATGAATTTTTGACGAGTTATTTGACGTAAACCTCCCTTTTCGGTAATAGCGAAGGCTAACCCCTTTGGATTTTCTCAAAATTTTTGATATTTTTTATAATCTTCCAAAAATTAAGTTTGGATTGGTAACGCATAGCTGATAGAGAATAACAGTCTCATGTGCAAGGAAAATGAATTTTTGACGAGTTATTTGATGAAAACCTCCCTTTTCGTTAATATTGAAGGCTAACCCCTTTGGATTTTCTCAAAACTTCAGATATTTATTAGAACTCAAAAAAAAATAGGTATGGATAGGTAACACGTAGCCGATAGAGAATACAAGCCTCATGTGCAAGAAAAATGATTTTTTCACGAGTTATTTAACGGAGACCTCCCTTTTCAATTATATCGAAAGCTAACCCCTTTGGATTTTTCTCAAAAATTTTGATATTTTTTAGAACCTTCCAAAAAATAAGTATGGATAGGTAACGCGTAGCCGATACAGAATACAAGCCTCATGTGCAAGAAAAATGAATTTTTGATGACTTATTTGACAGAAAAATGAATTTTTGACGAGTTATTTGACATAAACTTCCCTTTTCGACAATATCAAAGGCTAACCCCTTTGGAATTTCTCAAAAAATTTTAAATTTTTTATAACCTCCCAAAAATTAAGTTTGGATTGGTAACGCATAGCTGATAGATAGTACCAGTCTCATGTGCAAGAAAAATGATTTTTTGACGAGTTATTTGACGAAAACCTCCATTTTCGTTAATATCGAAGGCTAACCCCTTTGGATTTTCTCAAGATTTTAGATATTTTTTAGAACCTCCCAAAAAAAAGGTATGGATAGGTAACACGTAGCCGATAGATAATACAAGTCTCATAAGCAAGAAAAATGAATTTTTGACGAGTTATTTGACATAAACTTCCCTTTTCGACAATATCAAAGGCTAACCCCTTTGGAATTTCTCAAAAAAATTTATATTTTTTATAACCTCCCAAAAATTAAATTTGGATTGGTAACGCATAGCTGATAGATAGTACCAGTCTCATGTGCAAGAAAAATGATTTTTTGACGAGTTATTTGACGAAAACCTCCATTTTCATTAATATCGAAGGCTAACCCCTTTGGATTTTCTCAAGATTTTAGATATTTTTTAGAACCTCCCAAAAAAAGGTATGGATAGGTAACATGTAGCCGATAGATAATACAAGTCTCATGTGTAAGAAAAAAGAATTTTTCACGAGTTATATGGCAGAAAATGAATTTTTGACGAGTTATTTGATGTAAACCTACCTTTTCGGTAATAGCGAAGGCTAACCCGTTTGGATTTTCCCAAAAGTTTTGATATTTTTTGGAGCCTCCTGAAAAATAGGTATGGATAGGTAAGACGTGGCCGATAGAGAATACAAGCCTCATGTGCAAGAAAAATGAAATTTTTCACGAGTTATTTAACTGAGACCTCCCTTTTCAATAATATCGAAGGCTAACCCCTTTGGATTTTCTCAAAAATTTTGATATTTTTAGAACCTTCCAAAAAATAAGTATGGATAGGTAACGCGTAGCCGATACAGAATACAAGCCTCATGTGCAAGATAAATGAATTTTTGACGACTTATCTGACAGAAAAATGAATTTTTGCGAGTTATTTGACAGAAACCTCCCTTTTCGATAATATCGAAGGCTAACCCCTTTGGAATTTCTCAAAATTTTTGATATTTTTTATAATCTCCCAAAAATTAAGTTTGGATTGGTAACGCATAGCTGATAGAGAATAACAGTCTCATGTGCAAGAAAAATGAATTTTTGACGAGTTATTTGATGAAAACCTCCCTTTTCGTTAATATTGAAGGCTAACCCCTTTGGATTTTCTCAAAACTTCAGATATTTTTTAGAACCTAAAAAAAATAGGTATGCATAGGTAACACGTAGCCGATAGAGAATACAAGCCTCATGTGCAAGAAAAATAAATTTTTCACGAGTTATATGGCAGAAAATGAATTTTTGACGAGTCATTTGACGGAAGCATCCCTTTTTGGTAATAGCGAAGGCTAACACCTTTGGATTTTCCCAAAAATTTTGATATTTTTTGGAATCTCCTGAAAAATAGGTATGGATAGGTAACACGTAGCCGATAGAGAATACAAGCCTCATGTGCAAGAAAAAGGAAATTTTCACGAGCTATTTAACGGAGACCTCCCTTTTCAATAATATCGAAAGCTAACCCCTTTGGATTTTTCTCAAAAATTTTGATATTTTTTAGAACCTTCCAAAAAATAAGTATGGATAGGTAACGTGTAGCCGATACAGAATACAAGCCTCATGTGCAAGAAAAATGAATTTTTGACGACTTATTTGACAGAAAAATGAATTTTTGACGAGTTATTTGACATAAACTTCCCTTTTCGACAATATCAAAGGCTAACCCCTTTGGAATTTCTCAAAAATTTTGATATTTTTTATAACCTCCCAAAAATTAAGTTTGGATTGGTAACGCATAGCTGATAGAGAATACCAGTCTCATGTGCAAGAAAAATGATTTTTTGACGAGTTATTTGACGAAAACCTCCATTTTCGTTAATATCGAAGCCTAACCCCTTTGGATTTTCTCAAGATTTTAGATATTTTTTAGAACCTCCTAAAAAAAGGTATGGATAGGTAACACGTAGCCGATAGATAATACAAGTCTCATGTGCAAGAAAAAAGAATTTTTCACGAGTTATATGGCAGAAAATGAATTTTTGACGAGTTATTTGACGTAAACCTCCCTTTTCGGTAATAGCGAAGGCTAACCCCTTTGGATTTTCTCAAAATTTTTGATATTTTTTATAATCTTCCAAAAATTAAGTTTGGATTGGTAACGCATAGCTGATAGAGAATAACAGTCTCATGTGCAAGGAAAATGAATTTTTGACGAGTTATTTGATGAAAACCTCCCTTTTCGTTAATATTGAAGGCTAACCCCTTTGGATTTTCTCAAAACTTCAGATATTTATTAGAACTCAAAAAAAAATAGGTATGGATAGGTAACACGTAGCCGATAGAGAATACAAGCCTCATGTGCAAGAAAAATGATTTTTTCACGAGTTATTTAACGGAGACCTCCCTTTTCAATTATATCGAAAGCTAACCCCTTTGGATTTTTCTCAAAAATTTTGATATTTTTTAGAACCTTCCAAAAAATAAGTATGGATAGGTAACGCGTAGCCGATACAGAATACAAGCCTCATGTGCAAGAAAAATGAATTTTTGATGACTTATTTGACAGAAAAATGAATTTTTGACGAGTTATTTGACATAAACTTCCCTTTTCGACAATATCAAAGGCTAACCCCTTTGGAATTTCTCAAAAAATTTTAAATTTTTTATAACCTCCCAAAAATTAAGTTTGGATTGGTAACGCATAGCTGATAGATAGTACCAGTCTCATGTGCAAGAAAAATGATTTTTTGACGAGTTATTTGACGAAAACCTCCATTTTCGTTAATATCGAAGGCTAACCCCTTTGGATTTTCTCAAGATTTTAGATATTTTTTAGAACCTCCCAAAAAAAAGGTATGGATAGGTAACACGTAGCCGATAGATAATACAAGTCTCATAAGCAAGAAAAATGAATTTTTGACGAGTTATTTGACATAAACTTCCCTTTTCGACAATATCAAAGGCTAACCCCTTTGGAATTTCTCAAAAAAATTTATATTTTTTATAACCTCCCAAAAATTAAATTTGGATTGGTAACGCATAGCTGATAGATAGTACCAGTCTCATGTGCAAGAAAAATGATTTTTTGACGAGTTATTTGACGAAAACCTCCATTTTCATTAATATCGAAGGCTAACCCCTTTGGATTTTCTCAAGATTTTAGATATTTTTTAGAACCTCCCAAAAAAAGGTATGGATAGGTAACATGTAGCCGATAGATAATACAAGTCTCATGTGTAAGAAAAAAGAATTTTTCACGAGTTATATGGCAGAAAATGAATTTTTGACGAGTTATTTGATGTAAATCTACCTTTTCGGTAATAGCGAAGGCTAACCCGTTTGGATTTTCCCAAAAGTTTTGATATTTTTTGGAGCCTCCTGAAAAATAGGTATGGATAGGTAAGACGTGGCCGATAGAGAATACAAGCCTCATGTGCAAGAAAAATGAAATTTTTCACGAGTTATTTAACTGAGACCTCCCTTTTCAATAATATCGAAGGCTAACCCCTTTGGATTTTCTCAAAAATTTTGATATTTTTAGAACCTTCCAAAAAATAAGTATGGATAGGTAACGCGTAGCCGATACAGAATACAAGCCTCATGTGCAAGATAAATGAATTTTTGACGACTTATCTGACAGAAAAATGAATTTTTGCGAGTTATTTGACAGAAACCTCCCTTTTCGATAATATCGAAGGCTAACCCCTTTGGAATTTCTCAAAATTTTTGATATTTTTTATAATCTCCCAAAAATTAAGTTTGGATTGGTAACGCATAGCTGATAGAGAATAACAGTCTCATGTGCAAGAAAAATGAATTTTTGACGAGTTATTTGATGAAAACCTCCCTTTTCGTTAATATTGAAGGCTAACCCCTTTGGATTTTCTCAAAACTTCAGATATTTTTTAGAACCTAAAAAAAATAGGTATGCATAGGTAACACGTAGCCGATAGAGAATACAAGCCTCATGTGCAAGAAAAATAAATTTTTCACGAGTTATATGGCAGAAAATGAATTTTTGACGAGTCATTTGACGGAAGCATCCCTTTTCGGTAATAGCGAAGGCTAACACCTTTGGATTTTCCCAAAAATTTTGATATTTTTTAGAACCTCCTGAAAAATAGGTATGGATAGGTAACACGTAGCCGATAGAGAATACAAGCCTCATGTGCAAGAAAAAGGAAATTTTCACGAGTTATTTAACGGAGACCTCCCTTTTCAATAATATCGAAAGCTAACCCCTTTGGATTTTTCTCAAAAATTTTGATATTTTTTAGAACCTTCCAAAAAATAAGTATGGATAGGTAACGCGTAGCCGATACAGAATACAAGCCTCATGTGCAAGATAAATGAATTTTTGACGACTTATCTGACAGAAAAATGAATTTTTGCGAGTTATTTGACATAAACCTCCCTTTTCGATAATATCGAAGGCTAACCCCTTTGGAATTTCTCAAAATTTTTGATATTTTTTATAATCTCCCAAAAATTAAGTTTGGATTGGTAACGCATAGCTGATAGAGAATAACAATCTCATGTGCAAGAAAAATGAATTTTTGACGAGTTATTTGATGAAAACCTCCCTTTTCGTTAATATTGAAGGCTAACCCCTTTGGATTTTCTCAAAACTTCAGATATTTTTTAGAACCTAAAAAAAATAGGTATGCATAGGTAACACGTAGCCGATAGAGAATACAAGCCTCATGTGCAAGAAAAATAAATTTTTCACGAGTTATATGGCAGAAAATGAATTTTTGACGAGTCATTTGACGGAAGCATCCCTTTTCGGTAATAGCGAAGGCTAACACCTTTGGATTTTCCCAAAAATTTTGATATTTTTTAGAATCTCCTGAAAAATAGGTATGGATAGGTAACACGTAGCCGATAGAGAATACAAGCCTCATGTGCAAGAAAAAGGAAATTTTCACGAGCTATTTAACGGAGACCTCCCTTTTCAATAATATCAAAAGCTAACCCCTTTGGATTTTTCTCAAAAATTTTGATATTTTTTAGAACCTTCCAAAAAATAAGTATGGATAGGTAACGCGTAGCCGATACAGAATACAAGCCTCATGTGCAAGAAAAATGAATTTTTGACGACTTATTTGACAGAAAAATGAATTTTTGACGAGTTATTTGACATAAACTTCCCTTTTCGACAATATCAAAGGCTAACCCCTTTGGAATTTCTCAAAAATTTTGATATTTTTTATAACCTCCCAAAAATTAAGTTTGGATTGGTAACGCATAGCTGATAGAGAATACCAGTCTCATGTGCAAGAAAAATGATTTTTTGACGAGTTATTTGACGAAAACCTCCATTTTCGTTAATATCGAAGCCTAACCCCCTTGGATTTTCTCAAGATTTTAGATATTTTTTAGAACCTCCTAAAAAAAGTTATGGATAGGTAACACGTAGCCGATAGATAATACAAGTCTCATGTGCAAGAAAAAAGAATTTTTCACGAGTTATATGGCAGAAAATGAATTTTTGACGAGTTATTTGACGTAAACCTCCCTTTTCGGTAATAGCGAAGGCTAACCCCTTTGGATTTTCTCAAAATTTTTGATATTTTTTATAATCTTCCAAAAATTAAGTTTGGATTGGTAACGCATAGCTGATAGAGAATAACAGTCTCATGTGCAAGAAAAATGAATTTTTGACGAGTTATTTGATGAAAACCTCCCTTTTCGTTAATATTGAAGGCTAACCCCTTTGGATTTTCTCAAAACTTCAGATATTTATTAGAACTCAAAAAAAATAGGTATGGATAGGTAACACGTAGCCGATAGAGAATACAAGCCTCATGTGCAAGAAAAATGATTTTTTCACGAGTTATTTAACGGAGACCTCCCTTTTCAATTATATCGAAAGCTAACCCCTTTGGATTTTTCTCAAAAATTTTGATATTTTTTAGAACCTTCCAAAAAATAAGTATGGATAGGTAACGCGTAGCCGATACAGAATACAAGCCTCATGTGCAAGAAAAATGAATTTTTGATGACTTATTTGACAGAAAAATGAATTTTTGACGAGTTATTTGACATAAACTTCCCTTTTCGACAATATCAAAGGCTAACCCCTTTGGAATTTCTCAAAAAATTTTAAATTTTTTATAACCTCCCAAAAATTAAGTTTGGATTGGTAACGCATAGCTGATAGATAGTACCAGTCTCATGTGCAAGAAAAATGATTTTTTGACGAGTTATTTGACGAAAACCTCCATTTTCGTTAATATCGAAGGCTAACCCCTTTGGATTTTCTCAAGATTTTAGATATTTTTTAGAACCTCCCAAAAAAAAGGTATGGATAGGTAACACGTAGCCGATAGATAATACAAGTCTCATAAGCAAGAAAAATGAATTTTTGACGAGTTATTTGACATAAACTTCGCTTTTCGACAATATCAAAGGCTAACCCCTTTGGAATTTCTCAAAAAAATTTATATTTTTTATAACCTCCCAAAAATTAAGTTTGGATTGGTAACGCATAGCTGATAGATAGTACCAGTCTCATGTGCAAGAAAAATGATTTTTTGACGAGTTATTTGACGAAAACCTCCATTTTCATTAATATCGAAGGCTAACCCCTTTGGATTTTCTCAAGATTTTAGATATTTTTTAGAACCTCCCAAAAAAAGGTATGGATAGGTAACATGTAGCCGATAGATAATACAAGTCTCATGTGTAAGAAAAAAGAATTTTTCACGAGTTATATGGCAGAAAATGAATTTTTGACGAGTTATTTGATGTAAACCTACCTTTTCGGTAATAGCGAAGGCTAACCCGTTTGGATTTTCCCAAAAGTTTTGATATTTTTTAGAGCCTCCTGAAAAATAGGTATGGATAGGTAAGACGTGGCCGATAGAGAATACAAGCCTCATGTGCAAGAAAAATGAAATTTTTCACGAGTTATTTAACTGAGACCTCCCTTTTCAATAATATCGAAGGCTAACCCCTTTGGATTTTCTCAAAAATTTTGATATTTTTAGAACCTTCCAAAAAATAAGTATGGATAGGTAACGCGTAGCCGATACAGAATACAAGCCTCATGTGCAAGATAAATGAATTTTTGACGACTTATCTGACAGAAAAATGAATTTTTGCGAGTTATTTGACAGAAACCTCCCTTTTCGATAATATCGAAGGCTAACCCCTTTGGAATTTCTCAAAATTTTTGATATTTTTTATAATCTCCCAAAAATTAAGTTTGGATTGGTAACGCATAGCTGATAGAGAATAACAGTCTCATGTGCAAGAAAAATGAATTTTTGACGAGTTATTTGATGAAAACCTCCCTTTTCGTTAATATTGAAGGCTAACCCCTTTGGATTTTCTCAAAACTTCAGATATTTTTTAGAACCTAAAAAAAATAGGTATGCATAGGTAACACGTAGCCGATAGAGAATACAAGCCTCATGTGCAAGAAAAATAAATTTTTCACGAGTTATATGGCAGAAAATGAATTTTTGACGAGTCATTTGACGGAAGCATCCCTTTTCGGTAATAGCGAAGGCTAACACCTTTGGATTTTCCCAAAAATTTTGATATTTTTTAGAACCTCCTGAAAAATAGGTATGGATAGGTAACACGTAGCCGATAGAGAATACAAGCCTCATGTGCAAGAAAAAGGAAATTTTCACGAGTTATTTAACGGAGACCTCCCTTTTCAATAATATCGAAAGCTAACCCCTTTGGATTTTTCTCAAAAATTTTGATATTTTTTAGAACCTTCCAAAAAATAAGTATGGATAGGTAACGCGTAGCCGATACAGAATACAAGCCTCATGTGCAAGAAAAATGAATTTTTGACGACTTATTTGACAGAAAAATGAATTTTTGACGAGTTATTTGACATAAACTTCCCTTTTCGACAATATCAAAGGCTAACCCCTTTGGAATTTCTCAAAAATTTTGATATTTTTTATAACCTCCCAAAAATTAAGTTTGGATTGGTAACGCATAGCTGATAGAGAATACCAGTCTCATGTGCAAGAAAAATGATTTTTTGACGAGTTATTTGACGAAAACCTCCATTTTCGTTAATATCGAAGCCTAACCCCTTTGGATTTTCTCAAGATTTTAGATATTTTTTAGAACCTCCTAAAAAAAGTTATGGATAGGTAACACGTAGCCGATAGATAATACAAGTCTCATGTGCATGAAAAAAGAATTTTTCACGAGTTATATGGCAGAAAATGAATTTTTGACGAGTTATTTGACGTAAACCTCCCTTTTCGGTAATAGCGAAGGCTAACCCCTTTGGATTTTCTCAAAATTTTTGATATTTTTTATAATCTCCCAAAAATTAAGTTTGGATTGGTAACGCATAGCTGATAGAGAATAACAGTCTCATGTGCAAGAAAAATGAATTTTTGACGAGTTATTTGATGAAAACCTCCCTTTTCGTTAATATTGAAGGCTAACCCCTTTGGATTTTCTCAAAACTTCAGATATTTATTAGAACTAAAAAAAAATAGGTATGGATAGGTAACACGTAGCCGATAGAGAATACAAGCCTCATGTGCAAGAAAAATGATTTTTTCACGAGTTATTTAACGGAGACCTCCCTTTTCAATAACATCGAAAGCTAACCCCTTTGGATTTTTCTCAAAAATTTTGATATTTTTTAGAACCTTCCAAAAAATAAGTATGGATAGGTAACGCGTAGCCGATACAGAATACAAGCCTCATGTGCAAGAAAAATGAATTTTTGATGACTTATTTGACAGAAAAATGAATTTTTGACGAGTTATTTGACATAAACTTCCCTTTTCGACAATATCAAAGGCTAACCCCTTTGGAATTTCTCAAAAAATTTTATATTTTTTATAACCTCCCAAAAATTAAGTTTGGATTGGTAACGCATAGCTGATAGATAGTACCAGTCTCATGTGCAAGAAAAATGATTTTTTGACGAGTTATTTGACGAAAACCTTCATTTTCATTAATATCGAAGGCTAACCCCTTTGGATTTTCTCAAGATTTTAGATATTTTTTAGAACCTCCCAAAAAAAGGTATGGATAGGTAACACGTAGCCGATAGATAATACAAGTCTCATGTGTAAGAAAAAAGAATTTTTCACGAGTTATATGGCAGAAAATGAATTTTTGACGTAAACCTACCTTTTCGGTAATAGCGAAGGCTAACCCGTTTGGATTTTCCCAAAAATTTTGATATTTTTTAGAGCCTCCTGAAAAATAGGTATGAATAGGTAAGACGTGGCCGATAGAGAATACAATCCTCATGTGCAAGAAAAATGAAATTTTTCACGAGTTATTTAACTGAGACCTCCCTTTTCAATAATATCGAAGGCTAACCCCTTTGGATTTTCTCAAAAATTTTGATATTTTTAGAACCTTCCAAAAAATAAGTATGGATAGGTAACGCGTAGCCGATACAGAATACAAGCCTCATGTGCAAGATAAATGAATTTTTGATGACTTATCTGACAGAAAAATGAATTTTTGCGAGTTATTTGACAGAAACCTCCCTTTTCGATATTATCGAAGGCTAACCCCTTTGGAATTTCTCAAATTTTTGATATTTTTTATAATCTCCCAAAAATTAAGTTTGGATTGGTAACGCATAGCTGATAGAGAATAACAGTCTCATGTGCAAGAAAAATGAATTTTTGACGAGTTATTTGATGAAAACCTCCCTTTTCGTTAATATTGAAGGCTAACCCCTTTGGATTTTCTCAAAACTTCAGATATTTTTTAGAACCTAAAAAAAATAGGTATGCATAGGTAACACGTAGCCGATAGAGAATACAAGCCTCATGTGCAAGAAAAATAAATTTTTCACGAGTTATATGGCAGAAAATGAATTTTTGACGAGTCATTTGACGGAAGCATCCCTTTTCGGTAATAGCGAAGGCTAACACCTTTGGATTTTCCCAAAAATTTTGATATTTTTTAGAATCTCCTGAAAAATAGGTATGGATAGGTAACACGTAGCCGATAGAGAATACAAGCCTCATGTGCAAGAAAAAGGAAATTTTCACGAGGTATTTAACGGAGACCTCCCTTTTCAATAATATCGAAAGCTAACCCCTTTGGATTTTTCTCAAAAATTTTGATATTTTTTAGAACCTTCCAAAAAATAAGTATGGATAGGTAACGCGTAGCCGATACAGAATACAAGCCTCATGTGCAAGAAAAATGAATTTTTGACGACTTATTTGACAGAAAAATGAATTTTTGACGAGTTATTTGACATAAACTTCCCTTTTCGACAATATCAAAGGCTAACCCCTTTGGAATTTCTCAAAAATTTTGATATTTTTTATAACCTCCCAAAAATTAAGTTTGGATTGGTAACACATAGCTGATAGAGAATACCAGTCTCATGTGCAAGAAAAATGATTTTTTGACGAGTTATTTGACGAAAACCTCCATTTTCGTTAATATCGAAGCCTAACCCCTTTGGATTTTCTCAAGATTTTAGATATTTTTTAGAACCTCCTAAAAAAAGTTATGGATAGGTAACACGTAGCCGATAGATAATACAAGTCTCATGTGCAAGAAAAAAGAATTTTTCACGAGTTATATGGCAGAAAATGAATTTTTGACGAGTTATTTGACGTAAACCTCCCTTTTCGGTAATAGCGAAGGCTAACCCCTTTGGATTTTTCCCAAAAATTTTGATATTTTTTAGAACCTCCTGAAAAATAGGTATGGATAGGTAAGACGTAGCCGATACAGAATACAAGCCTCATGTGCAAGAAAAATGAATTTTTGACGACTTATTTGACAGAAAAATGAATTTTTGACGAGTTATTTGACATAAACTTCCCTTTTCGACAATATCAAAGGCTAACCCCTTTGGAATTTCTCAAAAATTTTGATATTTTTTATAACCTCCTAAAAATTAAGTTTGGATTGGTAACGTATAGCTGATAGAGAATACCAGTCTCATGTGCAAGAAAAATGAATTTTTGACGAGTTATTTGACGAAAACCTTCATTTTCGTTAATATCGAAGGCTAACCCCTTTGGATTTTCTCAAGATTTTAGATATTTTTTAGAACCTCCCAAAAAAAAGGTATGGTTAGGTAACACGTAGACGATAGATAATACAAGTCTCATGTGCAAGAAAAATGAATTTTTCACGAGTTATATGGCAGAAAATGAATTTTTGACGAGTTATTTGACGAAACCTCCCTTTTCGGTAATAGCAAAGGCTAACCCCTTTGGATTTTTCCCAAAAAGTTTGATATTTTTTAGAACCTCCTGAAAAATAGGTATGGATAGGTAAGACGTAGCCGATAGAGAATACAAGCCTCATGTGCAAGAAAAATGAAATTTTCACGAGTTATTTAACGGAGACCTCCCTTTTCAATAATATCGAAGGCTAACCCCTTTGGATTTTTCTCAAAAATTTTGATATTTTTTAGAACCTTCCAAAAAATAAGTATGGATAGGTAACGCGTAGCCGATACAGAATACAAGCCTCATGTGCAAGATAAATGAATTTTTGACGACTTATCTGACAGAAAAATGAATTTTTGCGAGTTATTTGACAGAAACCTCCCTTTTCGATAATATCGAAGGCTAACCCCTTTGGAATTTCTCAAAATTTTTGATATTTTTAATAATCTCCCAAAAATTAAGTTTGGATTGGTAACGCATAGCTGATAGAGAATAACAGTCTCACGTGCAAGAAAAATGAATTTTTGACGAGTTATTTGATGAAAACCTCCCTTTTCGTTAATATTGAAGGCTAACCCCTTTGGATTTTCTCAAAACTTCAGATATTTTTTAGAACCTAAAAAAAATAGGTATGGATAGGTAACACGTAGCCGATAGAGAATACAAGCCTCATGTGCAAGAAAAATAAATTTTTCACGAGTTATATGGCAGAAAATGAATTTTTGACGAGTCATTTGACGGAAGCATCCCTTTTCGGTAATAGCGAAGGCTAACACCTTTGGATTTTCCCAAAAAATTTGATATTTTTTAGAATCTCCTGAAAAATAGGTATGGATAGGTAACACGTAGCCGATATATAATACAAGTCTCATGTGCAAGAAAAATGAATTTTTCACGAGTTATATGGCAGAAAATGAATTTTTGACGAGTTATTTGACGTAAACCTCCCTTTTCGGTAATAGCGAAGGCTAACCCCTTTGGATTTTTCCCAAAAAGATATTTTTTAGAACCTCCTGAAAAATAGGTATGGATAGGTAAGACGTAGACGATAGAGAATACAAGCCTCATGTGCAAGAAAAATGAAATTTTCACGAGTTATTTAACGGAGACCTCCTTTTTCAATAATATCGAAGGCTAACCCCTTTGGATTTTTCTCAAAAATTTTGATATTTTTTAGAACCTTCCAAAAAATAAGTATGGATAGGTAACGCGTAGCCTATACAGAATACAAGCCTCATGTGCAAGATAAATGAATTTTTGATGACTTATCTGACAGAAAAATGAGTTTTGCGAGTTATTTGACAGAAACCTCCCTTTTCGATAATATCAAAGGCTAAACCCTTTGGAATTTCTCAAAATTTTTGATATTTTTTATAATCTCCCAAAAATTAAGTTTGGATTGGTACGCATAGCTGATAGAGAAGAACAGTCTCATGTGCAAGAAAAATGAATTTTTGACGAGTTATTTGATGAAAACCTCCCTTTTCGTTAATATCGAAGGCTAACCCCTTTGAATTTTCTCAAAACTTCAGATATTCATTAGAACCTCAAAAAAATAGGTATGGATAGGTAACACGTAGCCGATAGAGAATACAAGCCTCATGTGCAAGAAAAATGAATTTTTCACGAGTTATATGGCAGAAAATGAATTTTTGACGAGTCATTTGACGGAAGCATCCCTTTTCGGTAATAGCGAAGGCTAACACCTTTGGATTTTCCCAAAAAATTTGATATTTTTTAGAATCTCCTGAAAAATAGGTATGGATAGGTAACACGTAGCCGATAGAGAATACAAGCCTCATGTGCAAGAAAAATGAAATTTTCACGAGTTATTTAACGGAGACCTCCCTTTTCAATAATATCGATGGCTAACCCCTTTGGATTTTTCTCAAAAATTTTGATATTTTTTAGAACCTTCCAAAAAATAAGTATGGATAGGTAACGCGTAGCCGATACAGAACACAAGCCTCATGTGCAAGATAAATGAATTTTTGACGACTTATCTGACAGAAAAATGAATTTTTGCGAGTTATTTGACAGAAACCTCCCTTTTCGATAATATCGAAGGCTAACCCCTTTGGAATTTCTCAAAATTTTTGATATTTTTTATAATCTCCCAAAAATTACGTTTGGATTGGTAACGCATAGCTGATAGAGAATAACAGTCTCATGTGCAAGAAAAATGAATTTTTGACGAGTTATAAGACGAAAACCTCCATTTTCCTTAATATCGAAGGCTAACCCCTTTGGATTTTCTCAAGATTTTAGATATTTTTAGAACCTCCCAAAAAATAGGTATGGATAGGTAACACGTAGCCGATAGATAATACAAGCCTCATGTGCAAGAAAAATGAATTTTTCACGAGTTATATGGCAGAAAATGAATTTTTGACGAGTCATTTGACGGAAGCATCCCTTTTCGGTAATAGCGAAGGCTAACCCCTTTGGATTTTCCCAAAAATTTTGATATTTTTTAGAACCTCCTGAAAAATAGGTATGGATAGGTAAGACGTGGCCGATAGAGAATACAAGCCTCATGTGCAAGAAAAATGAAATTTTTCACGAGTTATTTAACGGAGACCTCCCTTTTAAATAATATCAAAAGATAACCCCTTTGGGTTTTTCTCAAAAATTTTGATATTTTTTAGAACCTTCCAAAAAATAAGTATGGATAGGTAACGCGTAGCCGATACAGAATACAAGCCTCATGTGGAAGAAAAATAAATTTTTGACGAATTATTTGACAGAAAAATGAATTTTTGACGAGTTATTTGACATAAACTTCCCTTTTCGACAATATCAAAGGCTAACCCCTTTGGAATTTCTCAAAAATTTTGATATTTTTTATAACCTCTCAAAAATTAAGTTTGGATTGGTAACGCATAGCTGATAGAGAATACCAGCCTCATGTGCAAGAAAAATGATTTTTTGACGAGTTATTTGACGAAAACCTCCATTTTCGTTAATATCGAAGGCTAACCCCTTTGGATTTTCTCAAGATTTTATATATTTTTTAGAACCTCCCAAAAAAAAGGTATGGATAGGTAACACGTAGCCGATAGATAATACAAGTCTCATGTGCAAGAAAAAAGAATTTTTCACGAGTTATATGGCAGAAAATGAATTTTTGACGAGTTATTTGATGTAAACCTCCCTTTTCGGTAATAGCGAAGGCTAACCCCTTTGGATTTTCCCAAAAATTTTGATATTTTTTAGAACCTCCTGAAAAATAGGTATGGATAGGTAAGACGTGGCCGATAGAGAATACAAGCCTCATGTGCAAGAAAAATGAAATTTTTCACGAGTTATTTAACAGAGACCTCCCTTTTAAATAATATCGAAAGCCCACCCCTTTGGGTTTTTCTCAAAAATTTTGATATTTTTTAGAACCTTCCAAAAAATAAGTATGGATAGGTAACGTGTAGCCGATACAGAATAAAACCTCATGTGCAAGAAAAATGAATTTTTGACGACTTATTTGACAGAAATATGAATTTTTGACGAGTTATTTGACATAAACTTTCCTTTTCGACAATATCAAAGGTCAACCCCTTTGGAATTTCTCAAAAATTTTGATATTTTTTATAACCTCCCAAAAATTAAGTTCGGATTGGTAACGCATAGCTGATAGAGAATACCAGTCTCATGTGCAAGAAAAATGAATTTTTGACGAGTTATTTGACGAAAACCTCCATTTTCGTTAATATCGAAGGCTAACCCCTTTGGATTTTCTCAAGATTTTAGATATTTTTTATAACCTCCCAAAAAAAAGGTATGGATAGGTAACACGTAGCCGATAGATAATACAAGTCTCATGTGCAAGAAAAATGAATTTTTCACGAGTTATATGGCATAAAATGAATTTTTGACGAGTTATTTGACGTAAACCTCCCTTTTCGGTAATAGCGAAGGCTAACCCCTTTGGATTTTTCCCAAAAAATTTGATATTTTTTAGAACCTCCTGAAAAATAGGTATGGATAGGTAATACGTAGCCGATAGAGAATACAAGCCTCATGTGCAAGAAACATGAAATTTTCACGAGTTATTTAACGGAGACCTCCCTTTTCAATAATATCGAAGGCTAACCCCTTTGGATTTTTCTCAAAAATTTTGATATTTTTTAGAACCTTCCAAAAAATAAGTATGTATAGGTAACGCGTAGCCGATACAGAATACAAGCCTCATGCTCAAGATAAATGAATTTTTGACGACTTATTTGACAGAAAAATGAATTTTTGACGAGTTACTTGACATAAACTTCCCTTTTCGACAATATCAAAGGCTAACCCCTTTGGAATTTCTCAAAAATTTTGATATTTTTTATAACCTCCCAAAAATTAAGTTTAGATTGGTAACGCATTGCTGATAGAGAATACCAGTCTCATGTGCAAGAAAAATGATTTTTTGACGAGTTATTTGACGAAAACCTCCATTTATGTTAATATCGAAGGCTAACCCCTTTGTATTTTCTCAAGATTTTATATATTTTTTAGAGCCTCCCAAAAAAAAGGTATGGATAGGTAACATGTAGCCGATAGATAATACAAGTCTCATGTGCAAGAAAAAAAGAATTTTTCACGAGTTATATGGCAGAAAATGAATTTTCGACGAGTTATTTGACGTAAACCTCCCTTTTCGGTAATAGCGAAGGCTAACCCCTTTGGATTTTCCCAAAAATTTTGATATTTTTTAGAACCTCCTAAAAAATAGGTATGGATAGGTAAGACGTGGCCGATAGAGAATACAAGCCTCATGTGCAAGAAAAATGAAATTTTCACGAGTTATTTAACGGAGACCTCCCTTTTAAATAATATCGAAGGCTAACCCCTTTGGATTTTTCTCAAAAATTTTGATATTTTTTAGAACCTTCCAAAAATAAGTATGTATAGGTAACGCGTAGCCGATACAGAATACAAGCCTCATGTGCAAGATAAATGAATTTTTGACGACTTATTTGACAGAAAAATGAATTTTTGACGAGTTATTTGACATAAACTTCCCTTTTCGACAATATCAAAGGCTAACCCCTTTGGAATTTCTCAAAATTTTTGATATTTTTTATAACCTCCCAAAAATTAAGTTTGGATTGGTAACGCATAGCTGATAGAGAATACCAGTCTCATGTGCAAGAAAAATGATTTTTTGACGAGTTATTTGACGAAGACCTCCATTTTCGTTAATATCGAAGGCTAACCCCTTTGGATTTTCTCAAGATTTTATATATTTTTTAGAACCTCCCAAAGAAAAGGTATGGATAGGTAACACGTAGCCGATAGATAATACAAGTCTCATGTGCAAGAAAAAAGAATTTTTCACGAGTTATATGGCAGAAAATGATTTTTTGACGAGTTATTTGACGTAAACCTCCCTTTTCGGTAATAGCGAAGGCTAACCCCTTCGGATTTTCCTAAAAATTTTGATATTTTTTAGAACCTCCTGAAAAATAGGTATGGATAGGTAAGACGTAGCCGATAGAGAATACAAGCCTCATGGTGCAAGAAAAATGAAATTTTTCATGAGTTATTTAACGGAGACCTCCCTTTTCAATAATATCGAAAGCTAACCCCTTTGGATTTTTCTCAAAAATTTTAATATTTTTTAGAACCTTCCAAAAAATAAGTATAGAAAGGTAACGCGTAGCCGATACAGAATACAAGCCTCATGTGCAAGATAAATGAATTTTTGACGACTTATCTGACAGAAAAATGAATTTTTGCGAGTTATTTGACATAAACCTCCCTTTTCGATAATATCGAAGGCTAACCCCTTTAGAATTTCTCAAAATTTTTGATATTTTTTATAATCTCCCAAAAATTAAGTTTGGATTGGTAACGCATAGCTGATAGAAAATAACAGTCTCATGTGCAAGAAAAATAAATTTTTGACGAGTTATTTGATGAAAACCTCCCTTTTCGTTAATATCAAAGGCTAACCCCTTTGGATTTTCTCAAAACTTCAGATATTTTTTAGAACCTCAAAAAAAATAGGTATGGATAGGTAACACGTAGCCGATAGAGAATACAAGCCTCATGTGCAAGAAAAATGAATTTTTCACGACTTATCTGACAGAAAAATGAATTTTTGCGAGTTATTTGACAGACACCTCCCTTTTCGATAATATCAAAGGCTAACCCCTTTGGAATTTCTCAAAATTTTTGATATTTTTTATAATCTCCCAAAAATTAAGTTTGGATTGGTAACGTATAGCTGATAGAGAATAACAGTCTCATGTGCAAGAAAAATGAATTTTTAACGAGTTATTTGATGAAAACCTCCCTTTTCGTTAATATCGAAGGCTAACCCCTTTGGATTTTCTCAAAACTTCATATATTTTTTAGAACCTCAATAAAATAGGTATGGATAGGTAACACGTAGCCGATAGAGAATACAAGCCTCATATGCAAGAAAAATGAATTTTTCACGAGTTATATGGCAGAAAATAATTTTTGACGAGTCATTTGACGGAAGCATCCCTTTTCGGTAATAGCGAAGGCTAACACCTTTGGATTTTCCCAAAAATTTTGATATTTTTTAGAATCTCCTGAAAAATAGGTATGGATAGGTAACACGTAGCCGATAGAGAATACAAGCCTCATGTGCAAGAAAAATGAAATTTTCACGAGTTATTTAACGGAGACCTCCCTTTTCAATAATATCAAAAGCTAACCTTTTGGATTTTTCTCAAATTTTTTGATATTTTTTAGAACCTTCCAAAAAATAATTATGGATAGGTAACGCGTAGCCGATACAGAATACAAGCCTCATGTGCAAGAAAAATTAATTTTTGGCGACTTATTTGACAGAAAAATGAATTTTTGATGAGTTATTTGACATAAACTTCCCTTTTCGACAATATCAAAGGCTAACCCCTTTGGAATTTCTTAAAAATTTTGATATTTTTTTATAACCTCCCAAAAATTAAGTTTGGATTGGTAACGCATAGCTGATAGAGAATACCAGTCTCATGTGCAAGAAAAATGAATTTTTGACGAGTTATTTGACGAAAACCTCCATTTTCGTTAATATCGAAGGCTAACCCCTTTGGATTTTCTCATGATTTTAGATATTTTTTAGAACCTCCCAAAAAATAGGTATGGATAGGTAACACGTAGCCGATAGAAAATACAAGTCTCATGTGCAATAATTTTTTTTTCATGAGTTATATGGCAGAAAATGAATTTTTGACGAGTTATTTGATGTAAACCTCCCTTTTCGGTAATAGCGAAGGCTAACACTTTTAGATTTTCCCAAAAATTTTGATATTTTTTAGAATCTCCTGAAAAATAGGTATGGATAGGTAACACGTAGCCGATAGAGAATACAAGCCTCATGTGCAAGAAAAATGAAATTTTCACGAGTTATTTAACGGAGACCTCCCTTTTCAATAATATCGAAGGCTAACCCCTTTGGATTTTTCTCAAAAATTTTGATATTTTTTAGAACCTTCCAAAAAATAAGTATGGATAGGTAACGTGTAGCCGATACATAATACAAGCCTCATGTGCAAGATAAATGAATTTTTGACGACTTATGTGACAGAAAAATGAATTTTTGCGAGTTATTAGACAAACACCTCCCGTTTTGATAATATCAAAGGCTAACCCCTTTGGAATTTCTCAAAATTTTTGATATTTTTTATAATCTCCCAAAAATTAAGTTTGCATTGGTAACGCATAGCTGATAGAGAATAACAGTCTCATGTGCAAGAAAAATGAATTTTTAACGAGTTATTTGATGAAAACCTCCCTTTTCGTTAATATCAAAGGCTAACCCCTTTTGATTTTCTCAAAACTTCATATATTTATTAGAACCTAAAAAAAATAGGTATGGATAGGTAACACGTAGCCGATAGAGAATACAAGCCTCATGTGCAAGAAAAATGAATTTTTCACGAGTTATATGGCAGAAAATAATTTTTGACGAGTCATTTGACGGAAGCATCCCTTTTCGGTAATAGCGAAGGCTAACACCTTTCGATTTTCCCAAAAATTTTGATATTTTTTAGAATCTCCTGAAAAATAGGTATGGATAGATAACACGTAGCCGATATGATTACAAGCTCATGTGCAAGAAAAATGAAATTTTCACGAGTTATTTAACGGAGACCTCCCTTTTCAATAATATCGAAGTCTAACCCTTTGGATTTTTCTCAAAAATTTTGATATTTTTTAGAACCTTCCAAAAAATAAGTATGGATAGGTAACGCGTAGCCGATACAGAATACAAGCCTCATGTGCAAGATAAATGAATTTTTGACGACTTATGTGACAGAAAAATGAATTTTTGCGAGTTATTTAACAGAAACCCTCCCTTTTCGATAATATCGAAGGCTAACCCCTTTGGAATTTCTCAAAATTTTTGATATTTTTTATAATCTCCCAAAAATTAAGTTTGGATTGGTAACGCATAGCTGATAGAGAATAACAGTCTCATGTGCAAGAAAAATGAATTTTTGACGAGTTATTTGATGAAAACCTCCCTTTTCGTTAATATCAATGGCTAACCCCTTTGGATTTTCTCAAAACTTCAGATATTTTTTAGAACCTAAAAAAATAGGTATGGATAGGTAACACGTAGCCGATAGAGAATACAAGCCTCATGTGCAAGAAAAAAGAATTTTTCACGAGTTATATGGCAGAAAATGAATTTTTGACGAGTTATTTGACGTAAACTTCCCTTTTCGGTAATAGCGAAGGCTAACCCCTTTGGATTTTCCCAAAAATTTTGATATTTTTTAGAACCACCTGAAAAATAGGTACGGATAGGTAAGACGTAGCCGATAGAGAATACAAGTCTCATGTGCAAGAAAAATGAAATTTTCACGAGTTATTTAACGGAGACCTTCCTTTTCAATAATATCGAAAGCTAACCCCTTTGGATTTTTCTCAAAAATATTGATATTTTTTAGAACCTTCCAAAAAATAAGTATGGATAGGTAACGCGTAGCCGATATAGAATACAAGCCTCATGTGCAAGAAAAATGAATTTTGGATGACTTATTTGACAGAAAAATGAATTTTTGACGAGTTATTTGACATAAACTTCCCTTTTCGACAATATCGAAGGCTAACCCCTTTGGAATTTCTCAAAAATTTTGATATTTTTTATAACCTCGCAAAAAATAAGTTTGGATTGGTAACGCATAGCTGATAGAGAATACCAGTCTCATGTGCAAGAAAAATGAATTTTTAACGAGTTATTTGATGAAAACCTCCCTTTTCGTTAATATCAAAGGCTAACCCCTTTGGATTTTCTCAAGATTTTAGATATTTTTTATAACCTCCCAAAAAAAAGGTATGGATAGGTAACACGTAGCCGATAGATAATACAAGTCTCATGTGCAACAAAAAAGAATTTTTCACGAGTTATATGGCAGAAAATGAATTTTTGACGAGTTATTTGACGTAAACTTCCCTTTTCGGTAATAGCGAAGGCTAACCCCTTTGGATTTTCCCGAAAATTTTGATATTTTTTAGAACCTCCTGAAAAATAGGTATGGATAGGTAAGACGTAGCCGATAGAGAATACAAGACTCATGTGCAAGAAAAATGAAATTTTTCACGAGTTATTTAACGGAGACCTCCCTTTTCAATAATATCGAAAGCTAACCCCTTTGGATTTTTCTCAAAAATTTTGATATTTTTTAGAACCTTCCAAAAAATAAGTATGGATAGGTAACGCGTAGCCGATATAGAATACAAGCCTCATGTGCAAGAAAAATGAATTTTGGATGACTTATTTGACAGAAAAATGAATTTTTGACGAGTTATTTGACATAAACTTCCCTTTTTGACAATATCGAAGGCTAACCCCTTTGGAATTTTTCAAAAATTTTGATATTTTTTATAACCTCCCAAAAATTAAGTTTGGATTGGTAACGCATAGCTTATAGAGAATAACAGTCTCATGTGCAAGAAAAATGAATTTTTGACGAGTTATTTGATGAAAACCTCCCTTTTCGTTAATATCAAAGGCTAACCCCTTTGGATTTTCTCAAAACTTCAGATATTTTTTAGAACCTAAAAAAAAATAGGTATGGATAGGTAATACGTAGCCGATAGAGAATACAAGCCTCATGTGCAAGAAAAATGAATTTTTCACGAGTTATATGGCAGAAAATGAATTTTTGACGAGTCATTTGACGGAAGCATCCCTTTTCGGTAATAGCGAAGGCTAACACCTTTGGATTTTCCCAAAAATTTTGATATTTTTTAGAATCTCCTAAAAATAGGTATGGATAGGTAACACGTAGCTGATAGAGAATACAAGCCTCATTTGCAAGAAAAATGAAATTTTCACGAGTTATTTAACGGAGACGTCCCTTTTCAATAATATCGAAGGCTAACCCCTTTGGATTTTTCTCAAAAATTTTGATATTTTTTAGAACCTTCCAAAAAATAAGTATGGATAGGTAACGCGTAGCCGATACAGAATACAAGCCTCATGTGCAAGATAAATGAATTTTTGACGACTTATCTGACAGAAAAATGAATTTTTGCGAGTTATTTAACAGAAACCTCCCTTTTCGATAATATCGAAGGCTAACCTTTTTGGAATTTCTCAAAATTTTTGATATTTTTTATAATCTCCCAAAAATTAAGTTTGGATTGGTAACGCATAGCTGATAGAGAATAACAGTCTCATGTGCAAGAAAAATGAATTTTTGACGAGTTATTTGATGAAAACCTCCCTTTTCGTTAATATCAAAGGCTAACCCCTTTGGATTTTCTCAAAACTTCAGATATTTTTTAGAACCTAAAAAAATAGGTATGGATAGGTAACACGTAGCCGATAGAGAATACAAGGCTCATGTGCAAGAAAAAAGAATTTTTCACGAGTTATATGGCAGAAAATGAATTTTTGATGAGTTATTTGACGTAAACTTCCCTTTTCGGTAATAGCGAAGGCTAACCCCTTTGGATTTTCCCAAAAATTTTGATATTTTTTAGAACCTCCTGAAAAATAGGTATGGATAGGTAAGACGTAGCCGATAGAGAATACAAGTCTCATGTGCAAGAAAAATGAAATTTTCACGAGTTATTTAACGGAGACCTCCCTTTTCAATAATATCGAAAGCTAACCCCTTTGGATTTTTCTCAAAAATTTTGATATTTTTTAGAACCTTCCAAAAAATAAGTATGGATAGGTAACGCGTAGCCGATATAGAATACAAGCCTCATGTGCAAGAAAAATGAATTTTGGATGACTTATTTGACAGAAAAATGAATTTTTGACGAGTTATTTGACATAAACTTCCCTTTCCGACAATATCGAAGGCTAACCCCTTTGGAATTTCTCAAAAATTTTGATATTTTTTATAACCTCACAAAAAATAAGTTTGGATTGGTAACGCATAGCTGATAGAGAATACCAGTCTCATGTGCAAGAAAAATGAATTTTTGACGAGTTATTTGACGAAAACCTTAATTTTCGTTAATATCGAAGACTAACCCCTTTGGATTTTCTCAAGATTTTAGATATTTTTTATAACCTCCCAAAAAAAAGGTATGGATAGGTAACACGTAGCCGATAGATAATACAAGTCTCATGTGCAAGAAAAAAGAATTTTTCACGAGTTATATGGCAGAAAATGAATTTTTGACGAGTTATTTGACGTAAACTTCCCTTTTCGGTAATAGCGAAGGCTAACCCCTTTGGATTTTCCCAAAAATTTTGATATTTTTTAGAACCTCCTGGAAAATAGGTATGAATAGGTAAGACGTAGCCGATAGAGAATACAAGCCTCATGTGCAAGAAAAATGAAATTTTTCACGAGTTATTTAACGGAGACCTCCCTTTTCAATAAAATCGAAAGCTAACCCCTTTGGATTTTTCTCAAAAATTTTAATATTTTTTAGAACCTTCCAAAAAATAAGTATGGATAGGTAACGCGTAGCCGATATAGAATACAAGCCTCATGTGCAAGAAAAATGAATTTTGGATGACTTATTTGACAAAAAAATGAATTTTTGACGAGTTATTTGACATAAACTTCCCTTTTCGACAATATCGAAGCTAACCCCTTTGGAATTTCTCAAAAATTTTAATATTTTTTATAACCTCCCAAAAATTAAGTTTTGATTGGTAATGCATAGCTGATAGAGAATAACAGTCTCATGTGCAAGAAAAATGAATTTTTGACGAGTTATTTGATGAAAACCTCCCTTTTCGTTAATATCGAAGGCTAACCCCTTTTGATTTTCTCAAAACTTCAGATATTTTTTAGAACCTCAAAAAAAATAGGTATGGATAGGTAACACGTAGCCGATAGAGAATACAAGCCTCATGTGCAAGAAAAATGAATTTTTCACGAGTTATATGGCAGAAAATGAATTTTTGACGAGTCATTTGACGGAAGCATCCCTTTTCGTTAATAGCGAAGGCTAACACCTTTGGATTTTCCCAAAAATTTTGATATTTTATAGAATCTCCTGAAAAATAGGTATGGATAGGTAACACGTAGCTGATAGAGAATACAAGCCTCATGTGCAAGAAAAATGAAATTTTCACGAGTTATTTAACAGAGACCTCCCTTTTCAATAATATCGAAGGCTAACCCCTTTGGATTTTTCTCAAAAATTTTGATATTTTTTAGAACCTTCCAAAAAATAAGTATGGATAGGTAACGCGTAGCCGATACAGAATACAAGCCTCATGTGCAAGATAAATGAATTTTTGACGACTTATCTGACAGTAAAATGAATTTTTGCGAGTTATTTAACAGAAACCTCCCTTTTCGATAATATCGAAGGCTAACCTTTTTGGAATTTCTCAAAATTTTTGATATTTTTTATAATCTCCCAAAAATTAAGTTTGGATTGGTAACGCATAGCTGATAGAGAATAACAGTCTCATGTGCAAGAAAAATGAATTTTTGACGAGTTATTTGATGAAAACCTCCCTTTTCGTCAATATCAAAGGCTAACCCCTTTGGATTTTCTCAAAACTTCAGATATTTTTTAGAACCTTAAAAAAATAGGTATGGATAGGTAACACGTAGCCGATAGAGAATACAAGCCTCATGTGCAAGAAAAAAGAATTTTTCACGAGTTATATGGCAGAAAATGAATTTTTGACGAGTTATTTGACGTAAACTTCCCTTTTCGGTAATAGCGAAGGCTAACCCCTTTGGATTTTCCCAAAAATTTTGATATTTTTTAGAACCTCCTGAAAAATAGGTATGGATAGGTAAGACGTAGCCGATAGAGAATACAAGTCTCATGTGCAAGAAAAATGAAATTTTCACGAGTTATTTAACGGAGACCTCCCTTTTCAATAATATCGAAAGCTAACCCCTTTGGATTTTTCTCAAAAATTTTGATATTTTTTAGAACCTTCCAAAAAATAAGTATGGATAGGTAACGCGTAGCCGATATAGAATACAAGCCTCATGTGCAAGAAAAATGAATTTTGGATGACTTATTTGACAGAAAAATGAATTTTTGACGAGTTATTTGACATAAACTTCCCTTTTCGACAATATCGAAGGCTAACCCCTTTGGAATTTCTCAAAATTTTTGATATTTTTTATAATCTCCCAAAAATTAAGTTTGGATCGGTAACGCATAGCTGATAGAGAATAACAGTCTCATGTGCAAGAAAAATGAATTTTTGACGAGTTATTTGACGAAAACCTCCCTTTTCGTTAATATCGAAGGCTAACCCCTTTGGATTTTCTCAAAACTTTAGATATTTTTTAGAACCTCAAAAAAATAGGTATGGATAGGTAACACGTAGCCGATAGAGAATACAAGCCTCATGTGCAAGAAAAATGAATTTTTCACGAGTTATATGGCAGAAAATGAATTTTTGACGAGTTATTTGATGGAAACATCCCTTTTCGGTAATAGCGAAGGCTAACACCTTTGGATTTTCCCAAAAAATTTTGATATTTTTTAGAATCTCCTGAAAAATAGGTATGGATAGGCAACACGTAGCCGATAGAGAATACAAGCCTCATGTGCAAGAAAAATGAAATTTTCATGAGTTATTTAACGGAGACCTTCCTTTTCAATAATATCGAAGGCTAACCCCTTTGGATTTTTCTCAAAAATTTTGATATTTTTTAGAACCTTCCAAAAAATAAGTATGGATAGGTAACGCGTAGCCGATATAGAATACAAGCCTCATGTGCAAGAAAAATGAATTTTTGAAGACTTATTTGATAGAAAAATGAATTTTGGACGAGTTATTTGACATAAACTTCCCTTTTCGACAATATCGAAGGCTAACCGCTTTGGAATTTCTTAAAAATTTTGATATTTTTTATAACCTCCCAAAAATTAAGGTTGGATTGGTAATGCATAGCTGATAGAGAATACCAGTCTCATGTGCAAGAAAAATGATTTTTTGACGAGTTATTTGACGAAAACCTCCATTTTCGTTAATATCGAAGGCTAACCCCTTTGGATTTTCTCAAGATTTTAGATATTTTTTAGAACCTCCCAAAAATAGGTATGGATAGGTAACACGTAGCCGATAGATAATACAAGCCTCAAGTGCAAGAAAAATGAATTTTTCACGAGTTATATGGCAGAAAATGAATTCTTGACGAGTTATTTGACGGAAACATCCCTTTTCGGTAATAGCGAAGGCTAACACCTTTGGATTTTCCCAAAAATTTTGATATTTTTTAGAATCTCCTGAAAAATAGGTATGGATAGGTAACACGTAGCCGATAGAGAATACAAGCCTCATGTGCAAGAAAAATGGAATTTTCACGAGTTATTTAACGGAGACCTCCCTTTTCAATAATATCGAAGGCTAACCCCTTCGGACTTTTCTCAAAAATTTTGATAGTTTTGAGAACCTTCCAAAAAATAAGTATGGATAGGTAACACGTAGCCGATACAGAATACAAGCCTCTTGTGCAAGAAAAATAAATTTTTGACGAGTTATTTGACATAAACCCCCCTTATCGATAATATCAAAGGCTAACCCCTTTGGAATTTCTCAAAAATTTTGATAATTTTTGTAACCTTCCAAAATTATGTTTGGATTGGTAACGCATAGCTGATAGAGAATATCAGTCTTATGTGCAAGAAAAATGAATTTTTGATGAGTTATTTGACGAAAACCTCCCTTTTCGTTAATATCGAAGGCTAACCCCTTTGGATTTTCTCAAAATTTTAGATATTTTTTAGAACCTCCCAAAAAATAGGTATGGATAGGTAACACGTAGCCGATAGATAATACAAGCCTCATGTGCAAGAAAAATGAAATTTTCACGAGTTAAATGGCAGAAAATTAATTTTTGACGAGTTATTTGACGTAAACCTCCCTTTTCGGTAATAGCGAAGGCTAACCCCTTTGGATTTTTCCCAAAAATTTTGATATTTTTTAGAACCTCCTGAATATAGGTATGGATAGGTAAGACGTAGCCGATAGAGAATACTAGCCTATTGTGCAAGAAAAATGAAATTTTCATGAGTTATTTAATGGAGACCTTCCTTTTCAATAATATCGAAGGCTAACCCCTTTGGATTTTATCAAGATTTTAGATATTTTTTAGAACCTTTCAAAAAATAGGTATGGATAGATAACACGTAGCCGATAGATAATACAAGCCTCAAGTGCAAGAAAAATGAATCTTTCACGAGTTATATGGCAGAAAATGAATTCTTGATGAGTTATTTGACGGAAAGATCCCTTTTCGGTAATAGCGAAGGCTAACACCTTTGGATTTTCCAAAAATTTTTGATATTTTTTAGAATCTCCTGAAAAATAGGTATGGATAGGTAACACATAGCCGATAGAGAATACAAGCCTCATGTGCAAGAAAAATGAAATTTTCACCAGTTATTTAACGGAGACCTCCCTTTTCAATAATATCGAAGGCTAACCCCTTTGGATTTTTCTCAAAAATTTTGATAGTTTTGAGAACCTTCCAAAAAATAAGTATGGATAGGTAACACGTAGCCGATACAGAATACAAGCCTCATGTGCAAGAAAAATAAATTTTTGACGAGTTATTTGATAGAGAAATGAATTTTTGACGAGTTATTTGACATAAACCTCCCTTTTCGATAATATCGAAGGCTAACCCCTTTGGAATTTCTCAAAAATTTTGATATTTTTTATAATCTCCCAAAAATTAAGTTTGGATTCGTAAAGCATAGCTGATAGAGAATATCAGTATCATGTCCAAGAAAAATGAATTTTTGACAAGTTATTTGACGAAAACCTCCCTTTTCGTTAATATCGAAGGCTAACCCCTTTGGATTTTCTTAAAATTTTAGATTTTTTTAGAACCTCCCAAAAAATAGGTATGGATAGGTAACACGTAGCCGATAGATAATACAAGCCTCATGTGCAAGAAAAATAAATTTTTCACGAGTTATATGGCAGAAAATGATTTTTTGACGAGTTATTTGACGTAAACCTCCCTTTTCGGTAATAGCGAAGGCTAAACCCTTTGGATTTTTTCCAAAAATTTTGATATTTTTTAGAACCTCCAGAAAAATAGGTATGGATAGGTAAGAGGATAGGTAAGACGTAGCCGATATAGAATACAAGCCTCATGTGCAAGAAAAATGAAATTTTCATGAGTTATTTAACGGAGACCTCCCTTTTCAATAATATCGAAAGCTAACCCCTTTGGATTTTTCTCAAAAATTTTGATATTTTTTAGAACCTTCCAAAAAATAAGTATGGATAGGTAACGCGTAGACGATACAGAATACAAGCCTCATGTGCAAGATAAATGAATTTTTGACGACTTATCTGACAGAAAAATGAATTTTTGCGAGTTATTTGACATAAACTTCCCTTTTTGGCAATATCGAAGGCTAACCCCTTTGGAATTTCTCAAAATTTCTGATATTTTTTATAATCTCCCAAAATTAAGTTTGGGTTGGTAAGACATAGCTGATAGAGAATAACAGTCTCATGTGCAAGAAAAATGAATTTTTGACGAGTTATTTGACCAAAACCTCCCTTTTCGTTAATATCGAAGGCTAACCCCTTTGGATTTTCTCAAAACTTTAGATATTTTTTAGAACCTTAAAAAAATAGGTATGGATAGGTAACACGTAGCCGATAGAGAATGCAAGCCTCATGTCCAAGAAAAATGATTTTTTCACGAGTTATATGGCAGAAAATGAATTTTTGACGAGTTATTTGACGGAAACATCCCTTTTCGGTAATAGCGAAGGCTAACACCTTTGGATTTTCCCAAAAATTTTGATATTTTTTAGAATCTCCTGAAAAATAGGTATGGATAGGTAACACGTAGCCGATAGAGAATACAAGCCTCATGTGCAAGAAAAATGAAATTTTCACGAGTTATTTAACGGAGACCTTCCTTTTCAATAATATCGAAGGCTAACCCCTTTGGATTTTTCTCAAAAATTTTGATATTTTTTAGAACCTTCCAAAAAATAAGTATGGATAGGTAACGCGTATCCGATACAGAATACAAGCCTCATGTGCAAGAAAAATGAATTTTTGACCGCTTATTTGACAGAAAAATGAATTTTTGACGAGTTATTTGACATAAACTTCCCTTTTCGACAATATCGAAGGCTAACCCCTTTGGAATTTCTCAAAAATTTTGATATTTTTTATAACCTCCCAAAAATTAAGTTTGGATTGGTAACGCATAGCTGATAGAGAATACCAGTCTCATGTGCAAGAAAAATGAATTTTTGACGAGTTATTTGACGAAAAACTCCATTTTCATTAATATCGAAGGCTAACCCCTTTGGATTTTCTCAAGATTTTAGATATTTTTTAGAACCTCACAAAAAATAGGTATGGATAGGTAACACGTAGCCGATAGATAATACAAGCCTCAAGTGCAAGAAAAATGAATTTTTCACGAGTTATATGGCAGAAAATGAATTCTTGACGAGTTATTTGACGGAAACATCCCTTTTCGGTAATAGCGAAGGCTAACACCTTTGGATTTTCTCACAAATTTTGATATTTTTTAGAATCTCCTGAAAAATAGGTATGGATAGGTAACACGTAGCCGATAGAGAATACAAGCCTCATATGCAAGAAAAATGGAATTTTCACGAGTTATTTAACGGAGACCTCCCTTTTCAATAATATCGAAGGCTAACCCCTTCGGATTTTTCTCAAAAATTTTGATAGTTTTGAGAACCTTCCAAAAAATAAGTATGGATAGGTAACACGTAGCCGATACAAAATACAAGCCTCTTGTGCAAGAAAAATAATTCTTTGACGAGTTATTTGACATAAACCTCCCTTTTCGATAATATCGAAGGCTAACCCCTTTGGAATTTCTCAAAAATTTTGATAATTTTTGTAATCTTCCAAAAATTAAGTTTGGATTGGTAACGCATAGCTGATAGAGAATATCAGTCTTATGTGCAAGAAAAATGAATTTTTGATGAGTTATTTGATGAAAACCTCCCTTTTCCTTAATATCGAAGGCTAACCCCTTTGGATTTTCTCAAAATTTTAGATATTTTTCAGAACCTCAGAAAAAATAGGTATGGATAGGTAACACGTAGCCGATTGACAATACAAGCCTCATGTGCAAGAAAAATGAAATTTTCACTACTTAAATGGCAGAAAATGAATTTTTGACGAGTTATTTGACGTAAACCTCCCTTTTCGGTAATAGCGAAGGCTAACCCCTTTGGATTTTTCCCAAAAATTTTGATATTTTTTAGATCCTCCTGAAAATAGGTATGGATTGGTAAGACGTAGCAGATAGAGAATACTAGCCTATTGTGCAAGAAAAATGAAATTTTCACGAGTTATTTAACGGAGACCTCCCTTTTCAATAATATCGAAGGCTAACCCCTTTGGATTTTCTCAAGATTTTAGATATTTTTTAGAACCTTTCAAAAAATAGGTATGGATAGGTAACACGTAGCCGATAGATAATACAAGCCTCAAGTGCAAGAAAAATGAATCTTTCACGAGTTATATGGCAGAAAATGAATTCTTGATGAGTTATTTGACGGAAACATCCCTTTTCGGTAATAGCGAAGGCTAACACCTTTGGATTTTCCAAAATTTTTTGATATTTTTTAGAATCTCCTGAAAAATAGGTATGGATAGGTAACACATAGCCGATAGAGAATACAAGCCTCATGTGCAAGAAAAATGAAATTTTCATGAGTTATTTAACGGAGACCTCCCTTTTCAATAATATCGAAGGCTAACCCCTTTGGATTTTTCTCAAAAATTTTGATAGTTTTGAGAACCTTCCAAAAAATAACTATGGATAGGTAACACGTAGCCGATACAGAATACAAGCCTCATGTCCAAGAAAAATAAATTTTTGACGAGTTATTTGATAGAGAAATGAATTTTTGACGAGTTATTTGACATAAACTTCCCTTTTCGATAATATCGAAGGCTAACCCCTTTGGAATTTCTCAAAAATTTTGATATTTTTTATAATCTCCCAAAAATTAAGTTTGGATTCGTAAAGCATAGCTGATAGAGAATATCAGTCTCATGTGCAAGAAAAATGAATTTTTGACAAGTTATTTGACGAAAACCTCCCTTTTTGTTAATATCGAAGGCTAACCCCTTTGGATTTTCTCAAAATTTTAGATTTTTTTAGAACCTTCCAAAAAATAGGTATGGATAGGTAACACATAGCCGATAGATAATACAAGCCTCATGTGCAAGAAAAATGAATTTTTCACGAGTTATATGGCAGAAAATGATTTTTTGACGAGTTATTTGACGTAAACCTCCCTTTTCGGTAATAGCGAAGGCTAACCCCTTTGGATTTTTCCCAAAAATTTTGATATTTTTTAGAACCTCCTAAAAAATAGGTATGGATAGGTAAGACGTAGCCGATATAGAATACAAGCCTCATGTGCAAGAAAAATGAATTTTGACGACTTATTTAACGGAGACCTCCCTTTTCAATAATATTGAAAGCTAACCCCTTTGGATTTTTCTCAAAAATTTTGATATCTTTTAGAACCTTCCAAAAAATAAGTATGGATAGGTAACGCGTAGCTGATACAGAATACAAGCCTCATGTGCAAGATAAATGAATTTTTGACGACTTATCTGACAGAAAAATGAATTTTTGCGAGTTATTTGACATAAACTTCCCTTTTTGGCAATATCGAAGGCTAACCCCTTTGGAATTTCTCGAATTTTTTGATATTTTTTATAATCTCCAAAAAAATAAGTTTGGATTGGTAAGGCATAGCTGATAGAGAATAACAGTCTCATGTGCAAGAAAAATGAATTTTTGACGAGTTATTTGACGAAAACCTCCCTTTTCGTTAATATCGAAGGCTAACCCCTTTGGATTTTCTCAAAACTTTAGATATTTTTTAGAACCTTAAAAAAAATAGGTATGGATAGGTAACACGTAGCCGATAGAGAATACAAGCCTCATGTCCAAGAAAAATGAATTTTTCACGAGTTATATGGCAGAAAATGAATTTTTGACGAGTTATTTGACGGAAACATCACTTTTCGGTAATAGCGAAGGCTAACACCTTTGGATTTTCCCAAAAATTTTGATATTTTTTAGAATCTCCTAAAAAATAGGTATGGATAGGTAACACGTAGCCGATAGAGAATACAAGCCTCATGTGCAAGAAAAATGAAATTTTCACGAGTTATTTAACGGAGACCTTCCTTTTCAATAATATCGAAGGCTAACCCCTTTGGATTTTTCTCAAAAATTTTGATATTTTTTAGAACCTTCCAAAAATAAGTATGGATAGGTAACGCGTATCCGATACAGAATACAAGCCTCATGTGCAAGAAAAATGAATTTTTGACCGCTTATTTGACAGAAAAATGAATTTTTGACGAGTTATTTGACATAAACTTCCCTTTTCGACAATATCGAAGGCTAACCCCTTTGGAATTTCTCAAAAAATTTAATATTTTTTATAACCTTCCAAAAATTAAGTTTGGATTGGTAACGCATAGCTGATAGAGAATACCAGTCTCATGTGCAAGAAAAATGAATTTTTGACGAGTTATTTGATGAAAAACTCCATTTTCGTTAATACCGAAGGCTAACCCCTTTGGATTTTCTCAAGATTTTAGATATTTTTTAGAACCTCCCAAAAAATAGGTATGGATAGGAAACACGTAGCCGATAGATAATACAAGCCTCAAGTGCAAGAAAAATGAATTTTTCACGAGTTATTTGACGGAAACATCCCTTTTCGGTAATAGCAAAGGCTAACACCTTTGGATTTTCCAAAAAATTTTGATATTTTTTAGAATCTCCTGAAAAATAGGTATGGATAGGTAAGACGTAGCCGATAGAGAATACAAGCCTCATGTGCAAGAAAAATGAAATTTTCACGAGTTATTTAACGGAGACCTCCCTTTTCAATAATATCGAAGGCTAACCCCTTTGGATTTTTCTAAAAAATTTTGATAGTTTTGAGAACCTTCCAAAAAATAACTATGGATAGGTAACACGTAGCCGATACAGAATACAAGCCTCATGTCCAAGAAAAATAAATTTTTGACGAGTTATTTGATAGAGAAATGAATTTTTGACGAGTTATTTGACATAAACTTCCCTTTTCGATAATATCGAAGGCTAACCCCTTTGGAATTTCTCAGAAATTTTGATATTTTTTATAATCTCCCAAAAATTAAGTTTGGATTCGTAAAGCATAGCTGATAGAGAATATCAGTCTCATGTGCAAGAAAAATGAATTTTTGACAAGTTATTTGACGAAAACCTCCCTTTTTGTTAATATCGAAGGCTAACCCCTTTGGATTTTCTCAAAATTTTAGATTTTTTTAGAACCTTCCAAAAAATAGGTATGGATAGGTAACACATAGCCGATAGATAATACAAGCCTCATGTGCAAGAAAAATGAATTTTTCACGAGTTATATGGCAGAAAATGATTTTTTGACGAGTTATTTGACGTAAACCTCCCTTTTCGGTAATAGCGAAGGCTAACCCCTTTGGATTTTTCCCAAAAATTTTGATATTTTTTAGAACCTCCTAAAAAATAGGTATGGATAGGTAAGACGTAGCCGATATAGAATACAAGCCTCATGTGCAAGAAAAATGAATTTTGACGACTTATTTAACGGAGACCTCCCTTTTCAATAATATTAAAAGCTAACCCCTTTGGATTTTTCTCAAAAATTTTGATATCTTTTAGAACCTTCCAAAAAATAAGTATGGATAGGTAACGCGTAGCTGATACAGAATACAAGCCTCATGTGCAAGATAAATGAATTTTTGACGACTTATCTGACAGAAAAATGAATTTTTGCGAGTTATTTGACATAAACTTCCCTTTTTGGCAATATCGAAGGCTAACCCCTTTGGAATTTCTCGAATTTTTTGATATTTTTTATAATCTCCAAAAAAATAAGTTTGGATTGGTAAGGCATAGCTGATAGAGAATAACAGTCTCATGTGCAAGAAAAATGAATTTTTGACGAGTTATTTAACGAAAACCTCCCTTTTCGTTAATATCGAAGGCTAACCCCTTTGGATTTTCTCAAAACTTTAGATATTTTTTAGAACCTTAAAAAAAATAGGTATGGATAGGTAACACGTAGCCGATAGAGAATACAAGCCTCATGTCCAAGAAAAATGAATTTTTCACGAGTTATATGGCAGAAAATGAATTTTTGACGAGTTATTTGACGGAAACATCACTTTTCGGTAATAGCGAAGGCTAACACCTTTGGATTTTCCCAAAAATTTTGATATTTTTTAGAATCTCCTAAAAATAGGTATGGATAGGTAACACGTAGCCGATAGAGAATACAAGCCTCATGTGCAAGAAAAATGAAATTTTCACGAGTTATTTAACGGAGACCTTCCTTTTCAATAATATCGAAGGCTAACCCCTTTGGATTTTTCTCAAAAATTTTGATATTTTTTAGAACCTTCCAAAAATAAGTATGGATAGGTAACGCGTATCCGATACAGAATACAAGCCTCATGTGCAAGAAAAATGAATTTTTGACCGCTTATTTGACAGAAAAATGAATTTTTGACGAGTTATTTGACATAAACTTCCCTTTTCGACAATATCGAAGGCTAACCCCTTTGGAATTTCTCAAAAAATTTAATATTTTTTATAACCTTCCAAAAATTAAGTTTAGATTGGTAACGCATAGCTGATAGAGAATACCAGTCTCATGTGCAAGAAAAATGAATTTTTGACGAGTTATTTGATGAAAAACTCCATTTTCGTTAATACCGAAGGCTAACCCCTTTGGATTTTCTCAAGATTTTAGATATTTTTTAGAACCTCCCAAAAAATAGGTATGGATAGGAAACACGTAGCCGATAGATAATACAAGCCTCAAGTGCAAGAAAAATGAATTTTTCACGAGTTATTTGACGGAAACATCCCTTTTCGGTAATAGCAAAGGCTAACACCTTTGGATTTTCCAAAAAATTTTGATATTTTTTAGAATCTCCTGAAAAATAGGTATGGATAGGTAAGACGTAGCCGATAGAGAATACAAGCCTCATGTGCAAGAAAAATGAAATTTTCACGAGTTATTTAACGGAGACCTCCCTTTTCAATAATATCGAAGGCTAACCCCTTTGGATTTTTCTCAAAAATTTTGATAGTTTTGAGAACCTTCCAAAAAATAAGTATGGATAGGTAAGACGTATCCGATACTGAATACAAGCCTCATGTGCAAGAAAAATAAATTTTTGACGAGTTATTTGACAGAAAAATGAATTTTTGACGAGTTATTTGACATAAACCTCCCTTTTCGATAATATCGAAGGCTAACCCTTTGGAATTTCTCAAAAATTTTGATATTTTTATAATCTCCCAAAAATTAAGTTTGGATTCTTAACGCATAGCTGATAGAGAATATCCGGCTCATGTGCAAGAAAAATGAATTTTTGACAAGTTATTTGACGAAAACCTCCCTTTTCGTTAATATCGAATGCTAACCCCTTTGGATTTTCTTAAAATTTTAGATATTTTTTAGAACCTCCCGAAAATAGGTATGGATAGGTAACACGTAGCCGATAGATAATACAAGCCTCATGTGCAAGAAAAATGAATTTTTCACGAGTTATATGGCAGAAAATGAATTTTTGACGAGTTATTTGACGTAAACCTCCCTTTTCGGTAATAGTGAAGGCTAACCCCTTTAGATTCTTCCCAAAAATTTTGATATTTTTTAGAACCTCCTGAAAAATAGGTATGGATAGGTAAGACGTAGCCGATAGAGAATACAAGCCTCATGTGCAAGAAAAATGAAATTTTCACGAGTTATTTAACGGAGACCTCCCTTTTCAATAATATCGAAAGCTAACCCCTTTGGATTTTTCTCAAAAATTTTGATATTTTTTAGAACCTTCCAAAAAATAAGTATGGATAGGTAACGCGTAGCCGATACAGAATACAAGCCTCATGTGCAAGATAAATGAATTTTTGACGACTTATCTGACGGGAAAAATGAATTTTTGTGAGTTATTTTACATAAACTTCCCTTTTTGACAATATCGAAGGCTAACCCCTTTGGAATTTCTCAAAATTTGTGATATTTTTTATAATCTCTCAAAAATTAAGTTTGGATTGCTAACGCATAGCTGATAGAGAATAACAGTCTCATGTGCAAGAAAAATGAATTTTTGACGAGTTATTTGACGAAAACCTCCCTTTTCGTTAATATCGAAGGCTAACCCCTTTGGATTTTCTCAAAACTTCAGATATTTTTTATAACCTTAAAAAAATAGGTATGGATAGGTAACACGTAGCCGATAGAGAATACAAGCCTCATGTCCAAGAAAAATGAATTTTTCACGAGTTACATGGCACAAAATGAATTTTTGACGAGTTATTTGACGGAAACATCCCTTTTTGGTAATAGCGAAGGCTAACACCTTTGGATTTTCCCAAAAATTTTGATATTTTTTAGAATCTCCTGAAAAATAGGTATGGATAGGTAACACGTAGCCGATAGAGAATACAAGCCTCATGTGCAAGAAAAATGAAATTTTCACGAGTTATTTAACGGAGACCTTCCTTTTCAATAATATCGAAGGCTAACCCCTTTGGATTTTTCTAAAAAATTTTGATGGTTTTGAGAACCTTCCAAAAAATAAGTATGGATAGGTAAGACGTAGCCAATACAGAATACAAGCCTCATGTGCAAGAAAAATAAATTTTTGACGAGTTATTTGATAGAAAAATGAATTTTTGACGAGTTATTTGACATAAACCTCCCTTTTCGATAATATCGAAGGCTAACCCCTTTAGAATTTCTAAAAATTTTTGATATTTTTTATAATCTCCCAAAAATTAAGTTTGGATTCGTAACGCATAGCTGATAGAGAATATCAGTCTCATGTGCAAGAAAAATGAATTTTTGACAAGTTATTTGATGAAAACCTCCTTTTTCGTTAATATCGAAGGCTAACCCCTTTGGATTTTCTCAAAATTTTATATATTTTTAAAAACCTCCCAAAAATAGGTATGGATAGGTAACACGTAGCCGATAGATAATACAAGCCTCATGTGCAAGAAAAATGAATTTTTAACGAGTTATATGGCAGAAAATGAATTTTTGACGAGTTATTTGACGTAAACCTCCCTTTTCGGTAATAGTGAAGGCTAACCCCTTTGGATTCTTTCCAAAAATTTTGATATTTTTTAGAACCTCCTGAAAAATAGGTATGGATAGGTAAGACGTAGCCGATAGAGAATACAAGCCTCATGTGCAAGAAAAATGAAATTTTCACGAGTTATTTAACGGAGACCTTCCTTTTCAATAATATCGAAGGCTAACCCCTTTGGATTTTTCTCAAAAATTTTGATATTTTTTAGAACCTTCCAAAAAATAAGTATGGATAGGTAACGCGTATCCGATACAGAATACAAGCCTCATGTGCAAGAAAAATAAATTTTTGACCGCTTATTTGACAGAAAAATGAATTTTTGACGAGTTATTTGACATAAACTTCCCTTTTCGACAATATCGAAGGCTAACCCCTTTGGAATTTCTCAAAAATTTTGATATTTTTTATAACCTCCCAAAAATTAAGTTTGGATTGGTAACGCATAGCTGATAGAGAATACCAGTCTCATGTGCAAGAAAAATGAATTTTTGACGAGTTATTTGACGAAAACCTCCATTTTCGTTAATATCGAAGGCTAACCCCTTTGGATTTTCTCAAGATTTTAGATATTTTTTAGAACCTCCCAAAAAATAGGTTTGGATAGGTAACACGTAGCCGATAGATAATACAAGCCTCAAGTGCAAGAAAAATGAATTTTTCACGAGTTATATGGCAGAAAATGAATTCTTGACGAGTTATTTGACGGAAACATCCCTTTTCGGTAATAGCGAAGGCTAACACCTTTGGATTTTCCCACAAATTTTGATATTTTTTAGAATCTCCTGAAAAATAGGTATGGATAGGTAAGACGTAGCCGATAGAGAATACAAGCCTCATGTGCAAGAAAAATGAAATTTTCACGAGTTATTTGACGGAGACCTCCCTTTTCAATAATATCGAAAGCTAACCCCTTTGGATTTTTCTCAAAAATTTTGATATTTTTTAGAACCTTCCTAAAAATAAGTATGGATAGGTAACGCGTAGCCGATACAGAATACAAGCCTCATGTGCAAGATAAATGAATTTTTGACGACTTATCTGACGGGAAAAATGAATTTTTGTGAGTTATTTTACATAAACTTCCCTTTTCGACAATATCGAAGGCTAACCCCTTTGGAATTTCTCAAAATTTGTGATATTTTTTATAATCTCCCAAAAATTAAGTTTGGATTGCTAACGCATAGCTGATAGAGAATAACAGTCTCATGTGCAAGAAAAATGAATTTTTGACGAGTTATTTGACGAAAACCTCCCTTTTCGTTAATATCGAAGGCTAACCCCTTTGGATTTTCTCAAAACTTTAGATATTTTTTAGAACCTTAAAAAAAATAGGTATGGATAGGTAACACGTAGCCGATAGAGAATACAAGCCTCATGTCCAAGAAAAATGAATTTTTCACGAGTTATATGGCACAAAATGAATTTTTGACGAGTTATTTGACGGAAACATCCCTTTTCGGTAATAGCAAAGGCTAACACCTTTGGATTTTCCAAAAAATTTTGATATTTTTTAGAATCTCCTGAAAAATAGGTATGGATAGGTAAGACGTAGCCGATAGAGAATACAAGCCTCATGTGCAAGAAAAATGAAATTTTCACGAGTTATTTAACGGAGACCTCCCTTTTCAATAATATCGAAGGCTAACCCCTTTGGATTTTTCTCAAAAATTTTGATAGTTTTGAGAACCTTCCAAAAAATAACTATGGATAGGTAACACGTAGCCGATACAGAATACAAGCCTCATGTGCAGGAAAAATGAATTTTTGATGACTTATTTGATAGAAAAATGAATTTTTGACGAGTTATTTGACATAAACTTCCCTTTTTGACAATATCGAAGGCTAACCCCTTTGGAATTTCTCAAAAATTTTGATAATTTTTATAACCACCCAAAAATTAAGTTTGGATTGGTAACGCATAGCTGACAGAGAATACCAGTCTCATGTGCAAGAAAAATTAATTTTTGACGAGTTATTTGACGAAAACCTCCATTTTCGTTAATATCGAAGGCTAACCCCTTTGGATTTTCTCAAGATTTTAGATATTTTTTAGAACCTCCCAAAAAATAGGTATGGATAGGTAACACCTAGCCGATAGATAATACAAGCCTCAAGTGCAAGAAAAATGAATTTTTCACGAGTTATATGGTAGAAAATGAATTCTTGACGAGTTATTTGACGGAAACATCCCTTTTCGGTAATAGCGAAGGCTAACACCTTTGGATTTTCCAAAAAAATTTGATATTTTTTAGAATATCCTGAAAAATAGGTATGGATAGGTAACACGTAGCCGATAGAGAATACAAGCCTCATGTGCAAGAAAAATGAAATTTTCACGAGTTATTTAACGGAGACCTCCCTTTTCAATAATATCAAAGGCTAACCCCTTTGGATTTTTCTCAAAAATTTTGATAGTTTTTAGAACCTTCCAAAAAATAAGTATGGATAGGTAACACGTAGCCGATACAGAATACAAGCCTCATGTGCAAGAAAATGAATTTTTGACCGCTTATTTGACAGAAAAATGAATTTTTGACGAGTTATTTGACATAAACTTCCCTTTTCGACAATATCGAAGGCTAACCCCTTTGGAATTTCTAAAAAAATTTGATATTTTTTATAACCTCCCAAAAATTAAGTTTGGATTGGTAACGCATAGCTGATAGAGAATACCAGTCTCATGTGCAAGAAAAATGAATTTTTGACGAGTTATTTGACGAAAACCTCCATTTTCGTTAATATCGAAGGCTAACCCCTTTGGATTTTCTCAAGATTTTAGATATTTTTTAGAACCTCCCAAAAAATAGGTATGGATAGGTAACACGTAGCCGATAGATAATACAAGCCTCAAGTGCAAGAAAAATGAATTTTTCACGAGTTATATGGTAGAAAATGAATTCTTGACGAGTTATTTGACGGAAACATCCCTTTTCGGTAATACCGAAGGCTAACACCTTTGGATTTTCCCAAAAATTTTGATATTTTTTAGAATCTCCTGAAAAATAGGTATGGATAGGTAAGACGTAGCCGATAGAGAATACAAGCCTCATGTGCAAGAAAAATGAAATTTTCACGAGTTATTTAACGGAGACCTCCCTTTTCAATAATATCGAAAGCTAACCCATTTGGATTTTTCTCAAAAATTTTGATATTTTTTAGAACCTTCCAAAAAATAAGTATGGATAGGTAACGCGTAGCCGATACAGAATACAAGCCTCATGTGCAAGATAAATGAATTTTTGACGACTTATCTGACGGAAAAATGAATTTTTGCGAGTTATTTGACATAAACTTCCCTTTTCGACAATATCGAAGGCTAACCCCTTTGGAATTTCTCAAAATTTTTGATATTTTTTATAATATCCCAAAAATTAAGTTTGGATTGGTAACGCATAGCTGATTGAGAATAACAGTCTCATGTGCAAGAAAAATGAATTTTTGACGTGTTATTTGACGAAAACCTCCCTTTTTGTTAATATCGAAGGCTAACCCCTTTGGATTTTCTCAAAACTTTAGATATTTTTAGAACCTTAAAAAATAGGTATGGATAGGTAACACGTAGCCGATAGAGAATACAAGCCTCATGTGCAAGAAAAATGAATTTTTCACGAGTTATATGGCAGAAAATGAATTTTTGACGAGTTATTTGACGGAAACATCCCTTTTCGGTAATACCGAAGGCTAACACCTTTGGATTTTCCCAAAAATTTTAATATTTTTTAGAATCTCCTGAAAAATAAGTATGGATAGGTAACACGTAGCCGATACAGAATACAAGCCTCATGTGCAAGAAAAATAAATTTTTGACGAGTTATTTGACAGAAAAATGAATTTTTGACGAGTTATTTGACATAAACTTCCCTTTTCGATAATATCAAAGGCTAACCCCTTTTGAATTTCTAAAAAATTTTGATATTTTTTATAATCTCCCAAAAATTAAGTTTGCATTCGTAAAGCATAGCTGATAGAGAATATCAGTCTCATGTGCAAGAAAAATGAATTTTTTGACAAGTTATTTGACGAAAACCTCTTTTTTCGTTAATATCGAAGGCTAACCCCTTTGGATTTTCTCAAAATTTTAGATATTTTTTAGAACCTCCCAAAAATAGGTATGGATAGGTAACACGTAGCCGATAGATAATACAAGCCTCATGTGCAAGAAAAATGAATTTTTCACGAGCTATATGGCAGAAAATGAATTTTTGACGAGTTATTTGAGGTAAACCTCCCTTTTCGGTAATAGTGAAGGCTAACCCCTTCGGATTTTTCCCAAAAAATTTGATATTTTTTAGAACCTACTGAAAAATAGGTATGGATAGGTAAGACGTAGCCGATAGAGAATACAAGCCTCATGTGCAAGAAAAATGAAATTTTCACGAGTTATTTAACGGAGACCTCCCTTTTCAATAATATCGAAAGCTAACCCCTTTGGATTTTTCTCAAAAATTTTGATATTTTTTAGAACCTTCCAAAAAATAAGTATGGATAGGTAACGCGTAGCCGATACAGAATACAAGCCTCATGTGCAAGATAAATGAATTTTTGACGACTTATCTGACGGAAAAATGAATTTTTGCGAGTTATTTGACATAAACTTCCCTTTTCGACAATATCGAAGGCTAACCCCTTTGGAATTTCTCAAAAATTTTGATATTTTTTATAATATCCCAAAAATTAAGTTTGGATTGGTAACGCATAGCTGATAGAGAATAACAGTCTCATGTGCAAGAAAAATGAATTTTTGACGTGTTATTTGACGAAAACCTCCCTTTTCGTTAATATCGAAGGCTAACCCCTTTGGATTTTCTCAAAACTTTAGATATTTTTAGAACCTTAAAAAATAGGTATGGATAGGTAACACGTAGCCGATAGAGAATACAAGCCTCATGTGCAAGAAAAATGAATTTTTCACGAGTTATATGGCAGAAAATGAATTTTTGACGAGTTATTTGACCGAAACATCCCTTTTCGGTAATACCGAAGGCTAACACCTTTGGATTTTCCCAAAAATTTTGATATTTTTTAGAATCTCCTGAAAAATAAGTATGGATAGGTAACACGTAGCCGATACAGAATACAAGCCTCATGTGCAAGAAAAATAAATTTTTGACGAGTTATTTGACAGAAAAATGAATTTTTGACGAGTTATTTGACATAAACTTCCCTTTTCGATAATATCAAAGGCTAACCCCTTTTGAATTTCTAAAAAATTTTGATATTTTTTATAATCTCCCAAAAATTAAGTTTGGATTCGTAAAGCATAGCTGATAGAGAATATCAGTCTCATGTGCAAGAAAAATGAATTTTTTGACAAGTTATTTGACGAAAACCTCTTTTTTCGTTAATATCGAAGGCTAACCCCTTTGGATTTTCTCAAAATTTTAGATATTTTTTAGAACCTCCCAAAAATAGGTATGGATAGGTAACACGTAGCCGATAGATAATACAAGCCTCATGTGCAAGAAAAATGAATTTTTCACGAGCTATATGGCAGAAAATGAATTTTTGACGAGTTATTTGAGGTAAACCTCCCTTTTCGGTAATAGTGAAGGCTAACCCCTTCGGATTTTTCCCAAAAAATTTGATATTTTTTAGAACCTACTGAAAAATAGGTATGGATAGGTAAGACGTAGCCGATAGAGAATACAAGCCTCATGTGCAAGAAAAATGAAATTTTCACGAGTTATTTAACGGAGACCTCCCTTTTCAATAATATCGAAAGCTAACCCCTTTGGATTTTTCTCAAAAATTTTGATATTTTTTAGAACCTTCCAAAAAATAAGTATGGATAGGTAACGCGTAGCCGATACAGAATACAAGCCTCATGTGCAATATAAATGAATTTTTGACGACTTATCTGACGGAAAAATGAATTTTTGCGAGTTATTTGACATAAACTTCCCTTTTCGACAATATCGAAGGCTAACCCCTTTGGAATTTCTCAAAAATTTTGATATTTTTTATAATATCCCAAAAATTAAGTTTGGATTGGTAACGCATAGCTGATAGAGAATAACAGTCTCATGTGCAAGAAAAATGAATTTTTGACGTGTTATTTGACGAAAACCTCCCTTTTTGTTAATATCGAAGGCTAACCCCTATGGATTTTCTCAAAACTTTAGATATTTTTTAGAACCTTAAAAAATAGGTATGGATAGGTAACACGTAGCCGATAGAGAATACAAGCCTCATGTGCAAGAAAAATGAATTTTTCACGAGTTATATGGCAGAAAATGAATTTTTGACGAGTTATTTGACGGAAACATCCCTTTTCGGTAATACCGAAGGCTAACACCTTTGGATTTTCCCAAAAATTTTGATATTTTTTAGAATCTCCTGAAAAATAGGTATGGATAGGTAACACGTAGCCGATAGAGAATACAAGCCTCATGTGCAAGAAAAATGAAATTTTCACGAGTTATTTAACGGAGACCTCCCTTTTCAATAGTATCGAAAGCTAACCCCTTTGTATTTTTCTCAAAAATTTTGATATTTTTTAGAACCTTCCAAAAAATAAGTATGGACAGGTAACGCGTAGCCGATACAGAATACAAGCCTCATGTGCAGGAAAAATGAATTTTTGATGACTTATTTGATAGAAAAATGAATTTTTGACGAGTTATTTGACATAAACTTCCCTTTTTGACAATATCGAAGGCTAACCCCTTTGGAATTTCTCAAAAATTTTGATAATTTTTATAACCACCCAAAAATTAAGTTTGGATTGGTAACGCATAGCTGACAGAGAATACCAGTCTCATGTGCAAGAAAAATTAATTTTTGACGAGTTATTTGACGAAAACCTCCATTTTCGTTAATATCGAAGGCTAACCCCTTTGGATTTTCTCAAGATTTTAGATATTTTTTAGAACCTCCCAAAAAATAGGTATGGATAGGTAACACCTAGCCGATAGATAATACAAGCCTCAAGTGCAAGAAAAATGAATTTTTCACGAGTTATATGGTAGAAAATGAATTCTTGACGAGTTATTTGACGGAAACATCCCTTTTCGGTAATAGCGAAGGCTAACACCTTTGGATTTTCCAAAAAAAATTGATATTTTTTAGAATATCCTGAAAAATAGGTATGGATAGGTAACACGTAGCCGATAGAGAATATAAGCCTCATGTGCAAGAGAAATGAAATTTTCTCGAGTTATTTAACGGAGACCTCCTTTTTCAATAATATCGACGGCTAACCCCTTTGTATTTTTCTCAAAAATTTTGATAGTTTTGAGAACCTTCCAAAAAATAAGTATGGATAGGTAACACGTAGCCGATACAGAATACAAGCCTCATGTGCAAGAAAAATAAATTTTTGACGAGTTATTTGACAGAAAAATGAATTTTTGACGAGTTATTTGACATAAACCTCCCTTTTCGATAATATCAAAGGCTAACCCCTTTGGAATTTCTAAAAAATTTTGATATTTTTTATAATCTCCCAAAAATTAAGTTTGGATTCGTAAAGCATAGCTGACAGAGAATATCAGTCTCATGTGCAAGAAAAATGAATTTTTTGACAAGTTATTTGACGAAAACCTCTTTTTTCGTTAATATCGAAGGCTAACCCCTTTGGATTTTCTCAAAATTTTAGATATTTTTTAGAACCTCCCAAAAATAGGTATGGATAGGTAACACGTAGCCGATAGATAATACAAGCCTCATGTGCAAGAAAAATGAATTTTTCACGAGTTATTTAACGGAGACCTCCCTTTTCAATAATATCGAAAGCTAACCCCTTTGGATTTTTCTCAAAAATTTTGATATTTTTTAGAACCTTCCAAAAAATAAGTATGGATAGGTAACGCGTAGCCGATACAGAATACAAGCCTCATGTGCAAGATAAATGAATTTTTGACGACTTATCTGACGGAAAAATGAATTTTTGCGAGTTATTTGACATAAACTTCCGTTTTCGACAATATCGAAGGCTAACCCCTTTGGAATTTCTCAAAAATTTTGATATTTTTTATAATATCCCAAAAATTAAGTTTGGATTGGTAACGCATAGCTGATAGAGAATAACAGTCTCATGTGCAAGAAAAATGAATTTTTGACGTGTTATTTGACGAAAACCTCCCTTTTCGTTAATATCGAAGGCTAACCCCTATGGATTTTCTCAAAACTTTAGATATTTTTTAGAACCTTAAAAAATAGGTATGGATAGGTAACACGTAGCCGATAGAGAATACAAGCCTCATGTGCAAGAAAAATGAATTTTTCACGAGTTATATGGCAGAAAATGAATTTTTGACGAGTTATTTGACGGAAACATCCCTTTTCGGTAATACCGAAGGCTAACACCTTTGGATTTTCCCAAAAATTTTGATATTTTTTAGAATCTCCTGAAAAATAGGTATGGATAGGTAACACGTAGCCGATAGAGAATACAAGCCTCATGTGCAAGAAAAATGAAATTTTCACGAGTTATTTGACAGAAAAATGAATTTTTGACGAGTTATTTGACATAAACTTCCCTTTTCGATAATATCAAAGGCTAACCCCTTTTGAATTTCTAAAAAATTTTGATATTTTTTATAATCTCCCAAAAATTAAGTTTGGATTCGTAAAGCATAGCTGATAGAGAATATCAGTCTCATGTGCAAGAAAAATGAATTTTTTGACAAGTTATTTGAATAAAACCTCCCTTTTTGTTAATATCGAAGGCTAACCCCTTTGGATTTTCTCAAAATTTTAGATATTTTTTAGAACCTCCCAAAAATAGGTATGGATAGGTAACACGTAGCCGATAGATAATACAAGCCTCAGGTGCAAGAAAAATGAATTTTTCACGAGTTATATGGCAGAAAATGAATTTTTGACGAGTTATTGAGGTAAACTTCCCTTTTTGACAATATCGAAAGCTAACCCCTTTGGATTTTTCTCAAAAATTTTGATAGTTTTTAGAACCTTCCAAAAAATAAGTATGGATAGGTAACACGTAGCCGATACATTATACAAGCCTCATGTGCAAGAAAAATAAATTTTTGATGAGTTATTTGACAGAAAAATGAATTTTTGACGAGTTATTTGACATAAACCTCCCTTTTCGATAATATCGAAGGCTAACCCCTTTGGAATTTCTAAAAAAATTTGATATTTTTATAATCTCCCAAAAATTAAGTTTGGATTCGTAACGCATAGCTGATAGAGAATATCAGTCTCATGTGCAAGAAAAATGAATTTTTGACAAGTTATTTGACGAAAACCTCCCTTTTCGTTAATATCGAAGGCTAACCCCTTTAGATTTTCTCAAAATTTTAGATATTTTTTAGAACCTCCCAAAAATAGGTATGGATAGGTAACACGTAGCCGATAGATAATACAAGCCTCATGTGCAAGAAAATGAATTTTTCACGAGTTATATGGTAGAAAATGAAATCTTGACGAGTTATTTGACGAAAACATCCCTTTTCGGTAATAGCGAAGGCTAACACTTTTGGATTTTCCAAAAAATTTTGATATTTTTAGAATATACTGAAAAATAGGTATGGATAGGTAACACGTAGCCGATAGAGAATACAAGCCTCATGTGCAAGAAAAATGAAAATTTCATGAGTTATTTAACGGAGACCTCCCTTTTCAATAATATCGAAGGCTAACCCCTTTGGATTTTTCTCAAAAATTTTGATAGTTTTGAAAATCTTCCAAAAAATAAGTATGGATAGGTAACACGTAGCCGATACAGAATACAAGCCTCATGTGCAAGAAAAATAAACTTTTGACGAGTTATTTGACAGAAAAATGAATTTTTGACGAGTTATTTGACATAAACCTCCCTTTTCGATAATATCGAAGGCTAACCCCTTTGGAATTTCTAAAAAATTTTGATATTTTTTATAATCTCCCAAAAATTAAGTTTGGATTCGTAACGCATAGCTGATAGAGAATATCAGTCTCATTTTCAAGAAAAATGAATTTTTTGACAAGTTATTTGAATAAAACCTCCCTTTTTGTTAATATCGAAGGCTAACCCCTTTGGATTTTCTCAAAATTTTAGATATTTTTTAGAACCTCCCAAAAATAGGTATGGATAGGTAACACGTAGCCGAAGAATAATACAAGCCTCAGGTGCAAGAAAAATGAATTTTTCACGAGTTATATGGCAGAAAATGAATTTTTGACGAGTTATTTGAGGTAAACCTCCCTTTTCGGTAATAGTGAAGGCTAACCCCTTTGGATTTTTCCCAAAAATTTTGATATTTTTTAGAACCTCCTGAAAAATAGGTATGGATAGGTAAGACGTAGCCGATAGAGAATACTAGCCTATTGTGCAAGAAAAATGAAAATTTCACGAGTTATTTAACGGAGACCTCCCTTTTCAATAATATCGAAAGCTAACCCCTTTGGATTTTTCTCAAAAATTTTGATATTTTTTAGAACCTTCCAAAAAATAAGTATGGATAGGTAACGCGTAGCCGATACAGAATACAAGCCTCATGTGCAAGATAAATGAATTTTTGACGACTTATCTGACGGAAAAATGAATTTTTGCGAGTTATTTGACATAAACTTCCCTTTTCGACAATATCGAAGGCTAACCCCTTTGGAATTTCTCAAAATTTTTGATATTTTTTATAATATCCCAAAAATTAAGTTTGGATTGGTAACGCATAGCTGATAGAGAATAACAGTCTCATGTGCAAGAAAAATGAATTTTTGACGTGTTATTTGACGAAAACCTCCCTTTTTGTTAATATCGAAGGCTAACCCCTATGGATTTTCTCAAAACTTTAGATATTTTTTAGAACCTTAAAAAATAGGTATGGATAGGTAACACGTAGCCGATAGATAATACAAGCCTCAAGTGCAAGAAAAATGAATTTTTCACGAGTTATATGGCAGAAAATGAATTTTTGACGAGTTATTTGACGGAAACATCCCTTTTCGGTAATACCGAAGGCTAACACCTTTGGATTTTCCCAAAAATTTTGATATTTTTTAGAATCTCCTGAAAAATAGGTATGGATAGGTAACACGTAGCCGATAGAGAATACAAGCCTCATGTGCAAGAAAAATGAAATTTTCACGAGTTATTTAACGGAGACCTCCCTTTTCAATAGTATCGAAAGCTAACCCCTTTGGATTTTTCTCAAAAATTTTGATATTTTTTAGAACCTTCCAAAAAATAAGTATGGATAGGTAACGCGTAGCCGATACAGAATACAAGCCTCATGTGCAGGAAAAATGAATTTTTAATGACTTATTTGACAGAAAAATGAATTTTTGACGAGTTATTTGACATAAACTTCCCTTTTTGACAATATCGAAGGCTAACCCCTTTGGAATTTCTCAAAAATTTTGATAATTTTTATAACCTCCCAAAAATTCAGTTTGGTTTGGTAACGCATAGCTGACAGAGAATACCAGTCTCATGTGCAAGAAAAATGAATTTTTGAAGAGTTATTTGACGAAAACCTCCATTTTCGTTAATATCGAAGGCTAACCCCTTTGGATTTTCTCATGATTTTAGATATTTTTTAGAACCTCCCAAAAAATAGGTATGGATAGGTAACACCTAGCCGATAGATAATACAAGCCTCAAGTGCAAGAAAAATGAAATTTTCACGAGTTATATGGTAGAAAATGAATTCTTGACGAGTTATTTGACGGAAACATCCCTTTTCGGTAATAGCGAAGGCTAACACCTTTGGATTTTCCAAAAAAATTTGATATTTTTTAGAATATCCTGAAAAATAGGTATGGATAGGTAACACGTAGCCGATAGAGAATACAAGCCTCATGTGCAAGAAAAATGAAATTTTCACGAGTTATTTAACGGAGACCTCCCTTTTCAATAATATCAAAGGCTAACCCCTTTGGATTTTTCTCAAAAATTTTGATAGTTTTTAGAACCTTCCAAAAAATAAGTATGGATAGGTAACACGTAGCCGATACAGAATACAAGCCTCATGTGCAAGAAAAATAAATTTTTGACCGCTTATTTGACAGAAAAATGAATTTTTGACGAGTTATTTGACATAAACTTCCCTTTTCGACAATATCGAAGGCTAACCCCTTTGGAATTTCTAAAAAATTTTGATATTTTTTATAACCTCCCAAAAATTAAGTTTGGATTGGTAACGCATAGCTGATAGAGAATACCAGTCTCATGTGCAAGAAAAATGAATTTTTGACGAGTTATTTGACGAAAACCTCCATTTTCGTTAATATTGAAGGCTAACCCCTTTGGATTTTCTCAAGATTTTAGATATTTTTTAGAACCTCCCAAAAAATAGGTATGGATAGGTAACACGTAGCTGATAGAGAATACAAGCCTATTGTGTAAGAAAAATGAAATTTTCACGAGTTATTTAACGGATACCTCCCTTTTCAATAATATCGAAGGCTAACCCCTTTGGATTTTTCTCAAAAATTTTGATAGTTTTGAGAATCTTCCAAAAAATAAGTATGGATAGGTAACACGTAGCCGATACAGAATACAAGCCTCATGTGCAAGAAAAATAAATTTTTGACGAGTTATTTGACAGAAAAATGAATTTTTGACGAGTTATTTGACATAAACCTCCCTTTTCGATAATATCGAAGGCTAACCCCTTTGGAATTTCTAAAAAATTTTGATATTTTTTATAATCTCTCAAAAATTAAGTTTGGATTCATAACGCATAGCTGATAGAGAATATCAGTCTCATGTGCAAGAAAAATGAATTTTTTGACAAGTTATTTGACGAAAACCTCCCTTTTCGTTAATATCGAAGGCTAACCCCTTTGGATTTTCTCAAAATTTTAGATATTTTTTAGAACCTCCCAAAAATAGGTATGGATAGGTAACACCTAGCCGATAGATAGTACAAGCCTCATGTGCAAGAAAAATGAATTTTTCACGAGTTATATGGCAGAAAATGAATTTTTGACGAGTTATTTGACGTAAACCTCCCTTTTCGGTAATAGTGAAGGCTAACCCCTTTGGATTTTCCCAAAAATTTTGATATTTTTTAGAACCTCCTGAAAAATAGGTATGGATAGGTAAGACGTAGCCGATAGAGAATACTAGCCTATTGTGCAAGAAAAATGAAATTTCCACGAGTTATTTAACGGAGACCTCCCTTTTCAATAATATCGAAGGCTAACCCCTTTGGATTTTTCTCAAAAATTTTGATAGTTTCAAGAACCTTCCAAAAAATAAGTATGGATAGATAACACGTAGCCGATACATTATACAAGCCTCATGTGCAAGAAAAATAAATTTTTGATGAGTTATTTGACAGAAAAAAGAATTTTTGACGAGTTATTTGACATAAACCTCCCTTTTCGATAATATCGAAGGCTAACCCCTTTGGAATTTCTAAAAAAAATTGATATTTTTATAATCTCCCAAAAATTAAGTTTGGATTCGTAACGCATAGCTGATAGAGAATATCAGTCTCATGTGCAAGAAAAATGAATTTTTGACAAGTTATTTGACGAAAACCTCCCTTTTCGTTAATATCGAAGGCTAACCCCTTTAGATTTTGTCAAAATTTTAGATATTTTTTAGAACCTCCCAAAAATAGGTATGGATAGGTAACACGTAGCCGATAGATAATACAAGCCTCATGTGCAAGAAAATGAATTTTTCACGAGTTATATGGTAGAAAATGAAATCTTGACGAGTTATTTGACGGAAACATCCCTTTTCGGTAATAGCGAAGGCTAACCCCTTTGGATTTTTCCCAAAAATTTTGATATTTTTTAGAATATACTGAAAAATAGGTATGGATAGGTAACATGTAGCCGATAGAGAATACAAGCCTCATGTGCAAGAAAAATGAAAATTTCACGAGTTATTTAACGGAGACCTCCCTTTTCAATAATATCGAAGGCTAACCCCTTTGGATTTTTCTCAAAAATTTTGATAGTTTTGAGAACCTTCCAAAAAATAAGTATGGATAGGTAACACGTAGCCGATACAGAATACAAGCCTCATGTGCAAGAAAAATAAATTTTTGACGAGTTATTTGACAGAAAAATGAATTTTTGACGAGTTATTTGACATAAACCTCCCTTTTCGATAATATCGAAGGCTAACCCCTTTGGAATTTCTAAAAAAATTTGATATTTTTATAATCTCCCAAAAATCAAGTTTGGATTTGTAACGCATAGCTGATAGAGAATATCAGTCTCATGTGCAAGAAAAATGAATTTTTGACAAGTTATTTGACGAAAACCTCCCTTTTCGTTAATATCGAAGGCTAACCCCTTTGGATTTTCTCAAAATTTTAGATATTTTTTAGAACCTCCCAAAATAGGTATGGATAGGTAACACGTAGCCGATAGATAATACAAGCCTCATGTGCAAGAAAATGAATTTTTCACGAGTTATATGGTAGAAAATGAATTCTTGATGAGTTATTTGACGGAAACATCCCTTTTCGGTAATAGCGAAGGCTAACACTTTTGGATTTTCCAAAAAGTTTTGATATTGTTTAGAATATCCTGAAAAATAGGTATGGATAGGTAACACATAGACGATAGAGAATACAAGCATAATGTGCAAGAAAAATGAAATTTTCATGAGTTATTTAACGGAGACCTCCCTTTTCAATAATATCGAAGGCTAACCCCTTTGGATTTTTCTCAAAAATTTTGATAGTTTTGAGAATCTTCCAAAAAATAAGTATGGATAGGAAACACGTAGCCGATACAGAATACAAGCCTCATGTGCAAGAAAAATAAATTTTTGACGAGTTATTTGACAGAAAAATAAATTTTTGACGAGTTATTTGACATAAACCTCCATTTTCGATAATATAGAATGCTAACCCCTTTGGAATTTCTAAAAATTTTTGATATTTTTTATAATCACCCAAAAATTAAGTTCGGATTCGTAACGCATAGCTGATAGAGAATATCAGTCTCATGTGCAAGAAAAATGAATTTTTTGACAAGTTATTTGACGAAAACCTCCCTTTTCGTTAATATCGAAGGCTAACCCCTTTGGATTTTCTCAAAATTTTAGATATTTTTTAGAACCTCCCAAAAATAGGTATGGATAGGTAACACGTAGCCGATAGATAATACAAGCCTCATGTGCAAGAAAAATGAATTTTTCACGAGTTATATGGCAGAAAATGAATTTTTGACGAGTTATTTGACGTAAACCTCCCTTTTCGGTAATAGTGAAGGCTAACCCCTTTGGATTCTTCCCAAAAATTTTGATATTTTTTAGAACCTCCTGAAAAATAGGTATGGATAGGTAAGACGTAGCCGATAGAGAATACAAGCCTCATGTGCAAGAAAAATGAAATTTTCACAAGTTATTTAACGGAGACCTCCCTTTTCAATAATATCGAAAGCTAACCCCTTTGGATTTTTTTCAAAAATTTTGATATTTTTTAGAACCTTCCAAAAAATAAGTATGGATAGGTAACGCGTAGCCGATACAGAATACAAGCCTCATGTGCAAGATAAATGAATTTTTGACGACTTATCTGACGGGAAAAATGAATTTTTGTGAGTTATTTTACATAAACTTCCCTTTTCGACAATATCGAAGGCTAACCCCTTTGGAATTTCTAAAAAATTTTGATATTTTTTATAATCTCTCAAAAATTAAGTTTGGATTCATAACGCATAGATGATAGAGAATATCAGTCTCATGTGCAAGAAAAATGAATTTTTTGACAAGTTATTTGACGAAAACCTCCCTTTTCGTTAATATCGAAGGCTAACCCCTTTGGATTTTCTCAAAATTTTAGATATTTTTTAGAACCTCCCAAAAATAGGTATGGATAGGTAACACCTAGCCGATAGATAGTACAAGCCTCATGTGCAAGAAAAATGAATTTTTCACGAGTTATATGGCAGAAAATGAATTTTTGACGAGTTATTTGACGTAAACCTCCCTTTTCGGTAATAGTGAAGGCTAACCCCTTTGGATTTTCCCAAAAATTTTGATATTTTTTAGAACCTCCTGAAAAATAGGTATGGATAGGTAAGACGTAGCCGATAGAGAATACTAGCCTATTGTGCAAGAAAAATGAAATTTCCACGAGTTATTTAACGGAGACCTCCCTTTTCAATAATATCGAAGGCTAACCCCTTTGGATTTTTCTCAAAAATTTTGATAGTTTCAAGAACCTTCCAAAAAATAAGTACGGATAGGTAACACGTAGCCGATACATTATACAAGCCTCATGTGCAAGAAAAATAAATTTTTGATGAGTTATTTGACAGAAAAATGAATTTTTGACGAGTTATTTGACATAAACCTCCCTTTTCGATAATATCGAAGGCTAACCCCTTTGGAATTTCTAAAAAAAATTGATATTTTTATAATCTCCCAAAAATTAAGTTTGGATTCGTAACGCATAGCTGATAGAGAATATCAGTCTCATGTGCAAGAAAAATGAATTTTTGACAAGTTATTTGACGAAAACCTCCCTTTTCGTTAATATCGAAGGCTAACCCCTTTAGATTTTCTCAAAATTTTAGATATTTTTTAGAACCTCCCAAAAATAGGTATGGATAGGTAACACGTAGCCGATAGATAATACAAGCCTCATGTGCAAGAAAATGAATTTTTCACGAGTTATATGGTAGAAAATGAAATCTTGACGAGTTATTTGACGGAAACATCCCTTTTCGGTAATAGCGAAGGCTAACCCCTTTGGATTTTTCCCAAAAATTTTGATATTTTTTAGAATATACTGAAAAATAGGTATGGATAGGTAACATGTAGCCGATAGAGAATACAAGCCTCATGTGCAAGAAAAATGAAAATTTCACGAGTTATTTAACGGAGACCTCCCTTTTCAATAATATCGAAGGCTAACCCCTTTGGATTTTTCTCAAAAATTTTGATAGTTTTGAGAACCTTCCAAAAAATAAGTATGGATAGGTAACACGTAGCCGATACAGAATACAAGCCTCATGTGCAAGAAAAATAAATTTTTGACGAGTTATTTGACAGAAAAATGAATTTTTGACGAGTTATTTGACATAAACCTCCCTTTTCGATAATATCGAAGGCTAACCCCTTTGGAATTTCTAAAAAAATTTGATATTTTTATAATCTCCCAAAAATCAAGTTTGGATTTGTAACGCATAGCTGATAGAGAATATCAGTCTCATGTGCAAGAAAAATGAATTTTTGACAAGTTATTTGACGAAAACCTCCCTTTTCGTTAATATCGAAGGCTAACCCCTTTGGATTTTCTCAAAATTTTAGATATTTTTTAGAACCTCCCAAAATAGGTATGGATAGGTAACACGTAGCCGATAGATAATACAAGCCTCATGTGCAAGAAAATGAATTTTTCACGAGTTATATGGTAGAAAATGAATTCTTGATGAGTTATTTGACGGAAACATCCATTTTCGGTAATAGCGAAGGCTAACACTTTTGGATTTTCCAAAAAGTTTTGATATTGTTTAGAATATCCTGAAAAATAGGTATGGATAGGTAACACATAGACGATAGAGAATACAAGCATAATGTGCAAGAAAAATGAAATTTTCATGAGTTATTTAACGGAGACCTCCCTTTTCAATAATATCGAAGGCTAACCCCTTTGGATTTTTCTCAAAAATTTTGATAGTTTTGAGAATCTTCCAAAAAATAAGTATGGATAGGAAACACGTAGCCGATATAGAATACAAGCCTCATGTGCAAGAAAAATAAATTTTTGACGAGTTATTTGACAGAAAAATAAATTTTTGACGAGTTATTTGACATAAACCTCCATTTTCGATAATATAGAATGCTAACCCCTTTGGAATTTCTAAAAATTTTTGATATTTTTTATAATCACCCAAAAATTAAGTTTGGATTCGTAATGCATAGCTGATAGAGAATATCAGTCTCATGTGCAAGAAAAATGAATTTTTTGACAAGTTATTTGACGAAAACCTCCCTTTTCGTTAATATCGAAGGCTAACCCCTTTGGATTTTCTCAAAATTTTAGATATTTTTTAGAACCTCCCAAAAATAGGTATGGATAGGTAACACGTAGCCGATAGATAATACAAGCCTCATGTGCAAGAAAAATGAATTTTTCACGAGTTATATGGCAGAAAATGAATTTTTGACGAGTTATTTGACGTAAACCTCCCTTTTCGGTAATAGTGAAGGCTAACCCCTTTGGATTCTTCCCAAAAATTTTGATATTTTTTAGAACCTCCTGAAAAATAGGTATGGATAGGTAAGACGTAGCCGATAGAGAATACAAGCCTCATGTGCAAGAAAAATGAAATTTTCACGAGTTATTTAACGGAGACCTCCCTTTTCAATAATATCGAAAGCTAACCCCTTTGGATTTTTTTCAAAAATTTTGATATTTTTTAGAACCTTCCAAAAAATAAGTATGGATAGGCAACGCGTAGCCGATACAGAATACAAGCCTCATGTGCAAGATAAATGAATTTTTGACGACTTATCTGACGGGAAAAATGAATTTTTGTGAGTTATTTTACATAAACTTCCCTTTTCGACAATATCGAAGGCTAACCCCTTTGAAATTTCTCAAAATTTTTGATATTTTTTATAATCTCCCAAAAATTAAGTTTGGATTGCTAACGCATAGCTGATAGAGAATAACAGTCTCATGTGCAAGAAAAATGAATTTTTGACGAGTTATTTGACGAAAACCTCCCTTTTCGTTAATATCGAAGGCTAACCCCTTTGGATTTTCTCAAAACTTTAGATATTTTTTAGAACCTTAAAAAAATAGGTATGGATAGGTAACACGTAGCCGATAGAGAATACAAGACTCATGTCCAAGAAAAATGAATTTTTCACGAGTTATATGGCAGAAAATGAATTTTTGACGAGTTATTTGACGGAAACATCCCTTTTTGGTAATAGCGAAGGATAACACCTTTGGATTTTCCCAAAAATTTTGATATTTTTTAGAATCTCCTGAAAAATAGGTATGGATAGGTAACACATAGCCGATAGAGAATACAAGCCTCATGTGCAAGAAAAATAAAATTTTCACGAGTTATTTAACGGAGACCTTCCTTTTCAATAATATCGAAGGCTAACCCCTTTGGATTTTTCTAAAAATTTTTGATATTTTTTAGAACCTTCCAAAAAATAAGTATGGATAGGTAACGCGTATCCGATACAGAATACAAGCCTCATGTGCAAGAAAAATGAATTTTTGACCGCTTATTTGACAGAAAAATGAATTTTTGACGAGTTATTTGACATAAACTTCCCTTTTCGACAAAATCGAAGGATAACCCCTTTGGAATTTCTCAAAAATTTTGATATTTTTTATAACCTCCCAAAAATTAAGTTTGGATTGGTAACGCATAGCTGATAGAGAATACCAGTCTCATGTGCAAGAAAAATGAATTTTGACGAGTTATTTGACGAAAACCTCCATTTTCGTTAATATCGAAGGCTAACCCCTTTGGATTTTCTCAAGATTTTAGATATTTTTTAGAACCTCCCAAAAAATAGGTATGGATAGGTAACACGTAGCCGATAGATAATACAAGCCTCAAGTGCAAGAAAAATAAATTTTTCATGAGTTATATGACAGAAAATGAATTCTTGACGAGTTATTTGACGGAAACATCCCTTTTCGGTAATAGCGAAGGCTAACACCTTTGGATTTTCCAAAAATTTTGATATTTTTTAGAATCTCATGAAAAATAGGTATGGATAGGTAACACGTAGCCGATAGAGAATACAAGCCTCATGTGCAAGAAAAATGAAATTTTCACGAGTTATTTAACGGAGACCTTCCTTTTCAATAATATCGAAGGCTAACCCCTTTGGGTTTTTCTCAAAAATTTTGATGGTTTTAAGAACCTTCCAAAAAATAAGTATGGATAGGTAAGACGTAGCCAATACAGAATACAAGCCTCATGTGTAAGAAAAATAAATTTTTGACGAGTTATTTGATAGAAAAATGAATTTTTGACGAGTTATTTGACATAAACCTCCCTTTTTGATAATATCGAAGGCTAACCCCTTTAGAATTTCTAAAAAATTTTGATATTTTTTATAATCTCCCAAAAATTAAGTTTGGATTCGTAACGCATAGCTGATAGAGAATATCAGTCTCATGTGCAAGATAAATGAATTTTTGACGACTTATCTGACGGGAAAATGAATTTTTGCGAGTTATTTGACATAAACTTCTCTTTTCGACAATATCGAAGGCTAAGCACTTTGGAATTTCTCAAAATTTTTGATATTTTTTATAATCTCCTAAAAATTAAGTTTGGATTGGTAACGCATAGCTGATAGAGAATAACAGTCTCATGTGCAAGAAAAATGAATTTTTGACGTGTTATTTGACGAAAACCTCCCTTTTCGTTAATATCGAAGGCTAACCCCTTTGGATTTTCTCAAAACTTTAGATATTTTTTAGAACCTTAAAAAAATAGGTATGGATAGGTAACACGTAGCCGATAGAGAATACAAGCCTCATGTGCAAGAAAAATGATTTTTTCACTAGTTATATGGCAGAAAATGAATTTTTGACGAGTTATTTGACGGAAACATCCCTTTTCGGTAATAGCAAAGACTAACACCTTTGGATTTTCCCAAAAATTTTGATATTTTTTAGAATCTCCTGAAAAATAGGTATGGATAGGTAAGACGTAGCCGATAGAGAATACAAGCCTCATGTGCAAGAAAAATGAAATTTTCACGAGTTATTTAACGGAGACCTCCCTTTTCGGTAATAGTGAAGGCTAACCCCTTTGGATTCTTCCCAAAAATTTTGATATTTTTTAGAACCTCCTGAAAAATAGGTATGGATAGGTAAGACGTAGCCGATAGAGAATACAAGCCTCATGTGCAAGAAAAATGAAATTTTCACGAGTTATTTAACGGAGACCTCCCTTTTCAATAATATCGAAAGCTAACCCCTTTGGATTTTTCTCAAAAATTTTGATATTTTTTAGAACCTTCCAAAGAATAAGTATGGATAGGTAACGCGTAGCCGATACAGAATACAAGCCTCATGTGCAAGATAAATGAATCTTTGACGACTTATCTGACGGGAAAATGAATTTTTGCGAGTTATTTGACATAAACTTCCCTTTTCGACAATATCGAAGGCTAACCCCTTTGGAATTTCTCAAAATTTTTGATATTTTTTATAATCTCCTAAAAATTAAGTTTGGATTGGTAACGCATAGCTGATAGAGAATAACAGTCTCATGTGCAAGAAAAATGAATTTTTGACGTGTTATTTGACGAAAACCTCCCTTTTCGTTAATATCGAAGGCTAACCCCTTTGGATTTTCTCAAAACTTTAGATATTTTTTAGAACCTTAAAAAAATAGGTATGGATAGGTAACACGTAGCCGATAGAGAATACAAGCCTCATGTGCAAGAAAAATAATTTTTTCACTAGTTATATGGCAGAAAATGAATTTTTGACGAGTTATTTGACGGAAACATCCCTTTTCGGTAATAGCAAAGACTAACACCTTTGGATTTTCCCAAAAATTTTGATATTTTTTAGAATCTCCTGAAAAATAGGTATGGATAGGTAAGACGTAGCCGATAGAGAATACAAGCCTCATGTGCAAGAAAAATGAAATTTTCACGAGTTATTTAACGGAGACCTCCCTTTTCGGTAATAGTGAAGGCAAACCCCTTTGGATTCTTCCCAAAAATTTTGATATTTTTTAGAACCTCCTGAAAAATAGGTATGGATAGGTAAGACGTAGCCGATAGAGAATACAAGACTCATGTGCAAGAAAAATGAAATTTTCACGAGTTATTTAACGGAGACCTCCCTTTTCAATAATATCGAAAGCTAACCCCTTTGGATTTTTCTCAAAAATTTTGATATTTTTTAGAACCTTCCAAAGAATAAGTATGGATAGGTAACGCGTAGCCGATACAGAATACAAGCCTCATGTGAAAGATAAATGAATTTTTGACGACTTATCTGACGGGAAAATGAATTTTTGCGAGTTATTTGACATAAACTTCCCTTTTCGACAATATCGAAGGCTAACCCCTTTGGAATTTCTCAAAATTTTTGATATTTTTTATAATCTCCTAAAAATTAAGTTTGGATTGGTAACGCATAGCTGATAGAGAATAACAGTCTCATGTGCAAGAAAAATGAATTTTTGACGTGTTATTTGACGAAAACCTCCCTTTTCGTTAATATCGAAGGCTAACCCCTTTGGATTTTCTCAAAACTTTAGATATTTTTTAGAACCTTAAAAAAATAGGTATGGATAGGTAACACGTAGCCGATAGAGAATACAAGCCTCATGTACAAGAAAAATGATTTTTTCACTAGTTATATGGCAGAAAATGAATTTTTGACGAGTTATTTGACGGAAACATCCCTTTTCGGTAATAGCAAAGACTAACACCTTTGGATTTTCCCAAAAATTTTGATATTTTTTAGAATCTCCTGAAAAATAGGTATGGATAGGTAAGACGTAGCCGATAGAGAATACAAGCCTCATGTGCAAGAAAAATGAAATTTTCACGAGTTATTTAACGGAGACCTCCCTTTTCAATAATATCGAAGGCTAACCCCTTTGGATTTTTCTCAAAAATTTTGATAGTTTTGAGAACCTTCCAAAAAATAAGTATGGATAGGTAATACGTATCCGATACAGAATACAAGCCTCATGTGCAAGAAAAATAAATTTTTGACGAGTTATTTGACAGAAAAATGAATTTTTGACGAGTTATTTGACATAAACCTCCCTTTTCGATAATATCGAAGGCTAACCCTTTGGAATTTCTCAAAAATTTTGATATTTTTTATAATCTCCCAAAAATTAAGTTTGGATTCTTAACGCATAGCTGATAGAGAATATCCGTCTCATGTGCAAGAAAAATGAATTTTTGACAAGTTATTTGACGAAAACCTCCCTTTTCGTTAATATCGAAGGCTAACCCCTTTGGATTTTCTTAAAATTTTAGATATTTTTTAGAACCTCCCGAAAATAGGTATGGATAGGTAACACGTAGCCGATAGATAATACAAGCCTCATGTGCAAGAAAAATGAATTTTTCACGAGTTATATGGCAGAAAATGAATTTTTGACGAGTTATTTTACGTAAACCTCCCTTTTCGGTAATAGTGAAGGCTAACCCCTTTGGATTCTTTCCAAAAAATTTGATATTTTTTAGAACCTCCTGAAAAATAGGTATGGATAGGTAAGACGTAGCCGATAGAGAATACAAGCCTCATGTGCAAGAAAAATGAAATTTTCACGAGTTATTTAACGGAGACCTCCCTTTTCGGTAATAGTGAAGGCTAACCCCTTTGGATTCTTTCCAAAAATTTTGATATTTTTTAGAATCTCCTGAAAAATAGGTATGGATAGGTAACACGTAGCCGATAGAGAATACAAGCCTCATGTGCAAGAAAAATGAAATTTTCCTGAGTTATTTAACGGAGACCTTCCTTTTCAATAATATCGAAGGCTAACCCCTTTGGATTTTTCAAAAAAAATTTGATATTTTTTAGAACCTTCCAAAAAATAAGTATGGATAGGTAACGCGTATCCGATACAGAATACAAGCCTCATGTGCAAGAAAAATGAATTTTTGACCGCTTATTTAACAGAAAAATGAATTTTTGACGAGTTATTTGACATAAACTTCCCTTTTCGACAATATCGAAGGCTAACCCCTTTTGGAATTTCTCAAAAATTTTGATATTTTTTATAACCTCCCAAAAATTAAGTTTGGATTGGTAACGCATAGCTGATAGAGAATACCAGTCTCATGTGCAAGAAAAATGAATTTTTGACGAGTTATTTGACGAAAACCTCCATTTTCGTTAATATTGAAGGCTAACCCCTTTGGATTTTCTCAAGATTTTAGATATTTTTTAGAACCTCCCAAAAAATAGGTATGGATAGGTAACACGTAGCCGATAGATAATACAAGCCTCAAGTGCAAGAAAAATGAATTTTTCACGAGTTATATGACTGAAAATGAATTCTTGACGAGTTATTTGACGGAAACATCCCTTTTCGGTAATAGCGAAGGCTAACACCTTTGGATTTTCCAAAAAATTTGATATTTTTTAGAATCTCCTGAAAAATAGGTATGGATAGGTAACACGTAGCCGATAGAGAATACAAGCCTCATGTGCAAGAAAAATGAAATTTTCATGAGTTATTTAACGGAGACCTTCCTTTTCAATAATATCAAAGGTTAACCCCTTTGGGTTTTTCTCAAAAATTTTGATGGTTTTGAGAACCTTCCAAAAAATAAGTATGGATTGGTAAGACGTAGCCAATACAGAATACAAGCATCATGTGCAAGAAAAATAAATTTTTGACGAGTTATTTGATAGAAAAATGAATTTTTGACGAGTTATTTGACATAAACCTCCCTTTTCGATAATATCGAAGGCTAACACCTTTAGAATTTCTAAAAAAATTTGATATTTTTTATAATCTCCCAAAAATTAAGTTTGGATTCGTAACGCATAGCTGATAGAGAATATCAGTCTCATGTGCAAGAAAAATGAATTTTTGACAAGTTATTTGACGAAAACCTCCTTTTTCGTTAATATCGAAGGCTAACCCCTTTGGATTTTCTCAAAATTTTAGATATCTTTTAGAACCTCCCAAAAATAGGTATGGATAGGTAACACGTAGCCGATAGATAATACAAGCCTCATGTGCAAGAAAAATGAATTTTTCACGAGTTATATGGCAGAAAATGAATTTTTGACGAGTTATTTGACGTAAACCTCCCTTTTCGGTAATAGTGAAGGCTAACCCCTTTGGATTCTTTCCAAAAATTTAGATATTTTTTAGAACCTCCTGAAAAATAGGTATGGATAGGTAAGACGTAGCCGATAGAGAATACAAGCCTCATGTGCAAGAAAAATGAAATTTTCACGAGTTATTTAACGGAGACCTTCCTTTTCAATAATATCGAAAGCTAACCCCTTTGGATTTTTCTCAAAAATTTTGATATTTTTTAGAACCTTCCAAAAAATAAGTATGGATAGGTAACGCGTAGCCGATACAGAATACAAGCCTCATGTGCAAGATAAATGAATTTTCGACGACTTATCTGACGGGAAAATGAATTTTTGCGAGTTATTTGACATAAACTTCCCTTTTCGACAATATCGAAGGCTAACCCCTTTGGAATTTCTCAAAATTTTTGATATTTTTTATAATCTCCTAAAAATTAAGTTTGGATTGGTAACGCATAGCTGATAGAGAATAACAGTCTCATGTGCAAGAAAAATGAATTTTTGACGTGTTATTTGATGAAAACCTCCCTTTTCGTTAATATCGAAGGATAACCCCTTTGGATTTTCTCAAAACTTTAGATATTTTTTAGAACCTTAAAAAATAGGTATGGATAGGTAACACGTAGCCGACAGAGAATACAAGCCTCATGTGCAAGAAAAATGATTTTTCCACGAGTTATATGGCAGAAAATGAATTTTTGACGAGTTATTTGACGGAAACATCCCTTTTCGGTAATAGCAAAGGCTAACACCTTTGGATTTTCCCAAAAATTTTGATATTTTTTAGAATCTCCTGAAAAATAGGTATGGATAGGTAACACGTAGCCGATAGAGAATACAAGCCTCATGTGCAAGAAAAATGAAATTTTCACGAGTTATTTAACGGAGACCTCCCTTTTCAATAATATCGAAAGCTAACCCCTTTGGATTTTTCTCAAATTTTTTTATATTTTTTAGAACCTTCCAAAAAATAAGTATGGATAGGTAACGCGTAGCCGATACAGAATACAAGCCTCATGTACAAGAAAAATAAATTTTTGACTAGTTATTTGACAGAAAAATGAATTTTTGACGAGTTATTTGACAAAAACCTCCCTTTTCGATAATATCGAAGGCTAACCCCTTTGGAATTTCTAAAAATTTTTGATATTTTTTAGAATATCCTGAAAAATAGGTATGGATAGGTAACACGTAGCCGATAGAGAATACAAGTCTCATGTGCAAGAAAAATGAAATTTTCACGAGTTATTTAACGGAGACCTCCCTTTTCAATAATATCGAAGGCTAACCCCTTTGGATTTTTCTCAAAAATTTTGATAGTTTTGAGAATCTTCCAAAAAATAAGTATGGATAGGTAACACGTAGCCGATACAGAATACAAGCCTCATGTGCAAGAAAAATAAATTTTTGACGAGTTATTTGACAGAAAAATGAATTTTTGACGAGTTATTTGACATAAATCTCCCTTTTCGATAATATCGAAGGCTAACCCCTTTGAAATTTCTAAAAAATTTTGATATTTTTTATAATCTCCCAAAAATTAAGTTTGGATTCGTAAAGCATAGCTGATAGAGAATATCAGTCTCATGTGCAAGAAAAATGAATTTTTTGACAAGTTATTTGACGAAAACCTCTTTTGTCGTTAATATCGAAGGCTAACCCCTTTGGATTTTCTCAAAATTTTAGATATTTTTTAGAACCTCCCAAAAATAGGTATGGATAGGTAACACGTAGCCGATAGATAATACAAGCCTCATGTGCAAGAAAAATGAATTTTTCACGAGTTATATGGCAGAAAATGAATTTTTGACGAGTTATTTGAGGTAAACCTCCCTTTTCGGTAATAGCAAAGGCTAACACCTTTGGATTTTTCCCAAAAATTTTGATATTTTTTAGAACCTCCTGAAAAATAGGTATGGATAGGTAAGACGTAGCCGATAGAGAATACAAGCCTCATGTGCAAGAAAAATGAAATTTTCACGAGTTATTTAACGGAGACCTCCCTTTTCAATAATAGTGAAAGCTAACCCCTTTGGATTTTTCTCAAAAATTTTGATATTTTTTAGAACCTTCCAAAAAATAAGTATGGATAGGTAACGCGTAGCCGATACAGGATACAAGCCTCATGTGCAAGATAAATGAATTTTTGACGACTTATCTGACGGAAAAATGAATTTTTGCGAGTTATTTGACATAAACTTCCCTTTTCGACAATATCGAAGGCTAACCCCTTTGGAATTTCTCAAAAATTTTGATAATTTTTATAACCTCCCAAAAATTAAGTTTGGATTGGTAACGCATAGCTGACAGAGAATACCAGTCTCATGTGCAAGAAAAATGAATTTTTGACGAGTTATTTGACGAAAACCTCCATTTTCGTTAATATCGAAGGCTAACCCCTTTGGATTTTCTCAAGATTTTAGATATTTTTTAGAACCTTAAAAAAAATAGGTATGGATAGGTAACACGTAGCCGATAGAGAATACAAGCCTCATGTGCAAGAAAAATGAATTTTTCACGAGTTATATGGCAAAAAATGACTTTTTGACGAGTTATTTGATGGAAACATCCCTTTTCGGTAATAGCGAAGGCTAACACCTTTGGATTTTCCCAAAAATTTTGATATTTTTTGAATCTCCTGAAAAATAGGAATGGATAGGTAACACGTAGCCGATAAAGAATACAAGCCTCATGTGCAAGAAAAATGAAATTTTCACGAGTTATTTAACGGAGACCTCACATTTCAATAATATCAAAATCTAACCCCTTTGGATTTTTCTCAAAAATTTTGATATTTTTTAGAACCTTCCAAAAAATAAGTATGGATAGGTAACGCGTAGACGATACAGAATACAAGCCTCATGTGCAAGAAAAATGAATTCTTGACGAGTTATTTGACAGAAAAATGAATTTTTGACGAGTTATTTGACATAAACCTCCCTTTCCGATAATATCGAAGGCTAACCCCTTTGGAATTTCTCAAAAATTTTGATAATTTTTGTAACCTTCCAAAAATTAAGTTTGGACTGGTAACGCATAGCTGATAGAGAATATCAGTCTGATGTGCAAGAAAAATGAATTTTTGACGAGTTATTTGACGAAAACCTCCCTTTTCGTTAATATCGAAGGCTAACCCCTTTGGATTTTCTCAAAATTTTAGATATTTTTTAGAACCTCCCAAAAAATAGGTATGGATAGGTAACACGTAGCCGATAGATAATACAAGCCTCATGTGCAAGAAAAATAAATTTTTCACGAGTTATATGGCAGAAAATCAATTTTTGACGAGTTATTTGACGTAAACCTCCCTTTTCGGTAATAGCGAAGGCTAACCCCTTTAGATTTTTCTGAAAAATTTTGATATTTTTAGAACCTCCTGAAAATAGGTGTGGATAGGTAAGACGTAGCCGATAGAGAATACTAGCCTATTGTGCAAGAAAAATGAAATTTTCACGAGTTATTTAACGGAGACCTCCCTTTTCAATAATATCGAAGGCTAACCCCTTTGGATTTTTCTCAAAAATTTTGATAGTTTTGAGAACCTTCCAAAAAATAAGTATGTATTGGTAACACGTAGCCGATACAGAATACAAGCCTCATGTGCAAGAAAAATAAATTTTTGACGTGTTATTTGACAGAAAAATGAATTTTTGACGAGTTATTTGACATAAACCTCCCTTTTCGATAATATCGAAGGCTAACCCCTTTGGAATTTCTAAAAAATTTTGATATTTTTTATAATCTCCCAAAAATTAAGTTTGGATTCGTAACGCATAGCTGATAGAGAATATCAGTCTCATGTGCAAGAAAAATGAATTTTTGACAACTTATTTGACGAAAACCTCCCTTTTCGTTAATATCGAAGGCTAACCCCTTTGGATTTTGTCAAAATTTTAGATATTTTTTAGAACCTCCCAAAAATAGGTATGGATAGGTAACACGTAGCCGATAGATAATACAAGCCTCATGTGCAAGAAAAATGAATTTTTCATGAGTTATATGGCAGAAAATGAATTTTTGACGAGTTATTTGACGTAAACCTCCCTCTTCGGTAATAGTGAAGGCTAACCCCTTTGGATTTTTCCCAAAAATTTTGATATTTTTTAGAACCTCCTGAAAAATAGGTATGGATAGGTAAGACGTAGCCGATAGAGAATACAAGCCTCATGTGCAAGAAAAATGAAATTTTCACGAGTTATTTAACGGAGACCTCCCTTTTTAATAATATCGAAAGCTAACCCCTTTGGATTTTTCTCAAAAATTTTGATATTTTTAGAACCTTCCAAAAAATAAGTATGGATAGGTAACGCGTAGCCGATACAGAATACAAGCCTCATGTGCAAGATAAATGAATTTTTGACGACTTATCTGACGGAAAATGAATTTTTGCAAGTTATTTGACATAAACTTCCCTTTTCAACAATATCGAAGGCTAACCCCTTTGGAATTTCTCAAAATTTTTGATATTTTTTATAATCTCCCAAAAATTAAGTTTGGATTGGTAACACATAGCTGATAGAGAATAACAGTCTCATGTGCAAGAAAAATGAATTTTTGACGAGTTATTTGACGAAAACCTCCCTTTTCGTTAATATCGAAGGCTAACCCCTTTGGATTTTCTCAAAACTTTAGATATTTTTTAGAACCTTAAAAAAAATAGGTATGGATAGGTAACACGTAGCCGATAGAGAATACAAGCCTCATGTGCAAGAAAAATGAATTTTTCACGAGTTATATGGCAGAAAATGAATTTTTGACGAGTTATTTGATGGAAACATCCCTTTTCGGTAATAGCGAAGGCTAACACCTTTGGATTTTCCAAAAAATTTTGATATTTTTTAGAATATCCTGAAAAATAGGTATGGATAGGTAACACGTAGCCGATAGAGAATACAAGCCTCATGTGCAAGAAAAATGAAATTTTCACGAGTTATTTAACGGAGACCTCCCTTTTCAATAATATCAAAGGCTAACCCCTTTGGATTTTTCTCAAAAATTTTGATAGTTTTGAGAATCTTCCAAAAAATAAGTATGGATAGGTAACACGTAGCCGATACAGAATACAAGCCTCATGTGCAAGAAAAATAAATTTTTGACGAGTTATGTGACAGAAAAATGAATTTTTGACGAGTTATTTGACATAAACCTCCCTTTTCGATAATATCGAAGGCTAACCCCTTTGAAATTTCTAAAAAATTTTGATATTTTTTATAATCTCCCAAAAATTAAGTTTGGATTCGTAAAGCATAGCTGATAGAGAATATCAGTCTCATGTGCAAGAAAAATGAATTTTTTTGACAAGTTATTTGACGAAAACCTCTTTTTTCGTTAATATCGAAGGCTAACCCCTTTGGATTTTCTCAAAATTTTAGATATTTTTTAGAACCTCCCAAAAATAGGTATGGATAGGTAACACGTAGCCGATAGATAATACAAGCCTCATGTGCAAGAAAAATGAATTTTTCACGAGTTATATGGCAGAAAATGAATTTTTGACGAGTTATTTGAGGTAAACCTCCCTTTTCGGTAATAGCGAAGGCTAACACCTTTGGATTTTTCCCAAAAATTTTGATATTTTTTAGAACCTCCTGAAAAATAGGTATGGATAGGTAAGACGTAGCCGATAGAGAATACAAGCCTCATGTGCAAGAAAAATGAAATTTTCACGAGTTATTTAACGGAGACCTCCCTTTTCAATAATATCGAAAGCTAACCCCTTTGGATTTTTCTCAAAAATTTTGATATTTTTTAGAACCTTCCAAAAAATAAGTATGGATAGGTAACGCGTAGCCGATACAGGATACAAGCCTCATGTGCAAGATAAATGAATTTTTGATGACTTATCTGACGGAAAAATGAATTTTTGCGAGTTATTTGACATAAACTTCCCTTTTCGACAATATCGAAGGCTAACCCCTTTGGAATTTCTCAAAAATTTTGATAATTTTTATAACCTCCCAAAAATTAAGTTTGGATTGGTAACGCATAGCTGACAGAGAATACCAGTCTCATGTGCAAGAAAAATGAATTTTTGACGAAAACCTCCATTTTCGTTAATATCGAAGGCTAACCCCTTTAGATTTTCTCAAGATTTTAGATATTTTTTAGAACCTCCAAAAAAATAGGTATGGATAGGTAACACGTAGCCGATAGATAATACAAGCCTCAAGTGCAAGAAAAATGAATTTTTCACGAGTTATATGGTAGAAAATGAATTCTTGACGAGTTATTTGACGGAAACATCCCTTTTCGGTAATAGCGAAGGCTAACACCTTTGGATTTTCCAAAAAAATTTGATATTTTTTAGAATATCCTGAAAAATAGGTATGGATAGGTAACACGTAGCCGATAGAGAATACAAGCCTCATGTGCAAGAAAAATGAAATTTTCACGAGTTATTTAACGGAGACCTCCCTTTTCAATAATATCGAAGGCTAACCCCTTTGGATTTTTCTCAAAAATTTTGATAGTTTTTAGAACCTTCCAAAAAATAAGTATGGATAGGTAACACGTAGCCGATACAGAATACAAGCCTCATGTGCAAGAAAAATGAATTTTTCACCGCTTATTTGACAGAAAAATGAATTTTTGACGAGTTATTTGACATAAACTTCCCTTTTCGACAATATCGAAGGCTAACCCCTTTGGAATTTCTAAAAAATTTTGATATTTTTTATAACCTCCCAAAAATTAAGTTTGGATTGGTAACGCATAGCTGATAGAGAATACCAGTCTCATGTGCAAGAAAAATGAATTTTTGACGAGTTATTTGACGGAAACCTCCCTTTTCGTTAATATCGAAGGCTAACCCCTTTGGATTTTCTCAAAACTTTAGATATTTTTTAGAACCTTAAAAAAATAGGTATGGATAGGTAACACGTAGCCGATAGAGAATACAAGCCTCATGTGCAAGAAAAATGAATTTTTCACGAGTTATATGGCAGAAAATGAATTTTTGACGAGTTATTTGACGGAAACATCCCTTTTCGGTAATAGCGAAGGCTAACACCTTTGGATTTTCCCAAAAATTTTGATAAAACTTTCCCAAAAATAGGTATGGATAGGTAACACGTAGCCGATAGAGAATACAAGCCTCATGTGCAAGAAAAATGAAATTTTCACGAGTTATTTAACGGAGACCTCCCTTTTCAATAATATCGAAAGCTAACCCCTTTGGATTTTTCTCAAAAATTTTGATATTTTTTAGAACCTTCCAAAAAATAAGTATGGATAGGTAACGCGTAGCCGATACAGAATACAAGCCTCATGTGCAAGAAAAATGAATTTTTGACGACTTATTTGACAGAAAAATGAATTTTTCACGAGTTATTTGACATAAACTTCCCTTTTCGACAATATCAAAGGCTAACCCCTTTGGAATTTCTCAAAAATTTTGATATTTTTGTAACCTTCCAAAAATTAAGTTTGGATTGGTAACGCATAGCTGATAGAGAATACCAGTCTCATGTGCAAGAAAAATGAATTTTTGACGAGTTATTTGACGAAAACCTCCATTTTCGTTAATATCGAAGGCTAACCCCTTTGGATTTTCTCAAGATTTTAGATATTTTTTACAACCTCCCCAAAAATAGGTATGGATAGGTAACACGTAGCCGATAGATATACAAGCCTCGAGTGCAAGAAAAATGAATTTTTCACGAGTTATATGGTAGAAAATGAATTCTTGACGAGTTATTTGACGGAAACATCCCTTTTCGGTAATAGCGAAGGCTAACACCTTTGGATTTTCCAAAAAAATTTGATATTTTTTAGAATATCCTGAAAAATAGGTATGGATAGGTAACACGTAGTCGATAGAGAATACAAGCCTCATGTGCAAGAAAAATGAAATTTTCACGTGTTATTTAACGGAGACCTCCCTTTTCAATAATATCGAAGGCTAACCCCTTTGGATTTTTCTCAAAAATTTTGATAGTTTTGAGAACCTTCCAAAAAATAAGTATGGATAGGTAACACGTAGCCGATACAGAATACAAGCCTCATGTGCAACAAAAATAAATTTTTGACGAGTTATTTGACATAAAAATGAATTTTTGACGAGTTATTTGACATAAACCTCCCTTTTCGATAATATCAAAGACTAACCCCTTTAGAATTTCTAAAAAATTTTGATATTTTTTATAATCTCCCAAAAATTAAGTTTGGATTCGTAACGCATAGCTGATAGAGAATATCAGTCTCATGTGCAAGAAAAATGAATTTTTGACAACTTATTTGACAAAAACCTCCCTTTTCGTTAATATCGAAGGCTAACACCTTTGGATTTTGTCAAAATTTTAGATATTTTTTAGAACCTCCCAAAAATAGGTATGGATAGGTAACACGTAGCCGATAGATAATACAAGCCTCATGTGCAAGAAAAATGAATTTTTCACGAGTTATATGGCAGAAAATGAATTTTTGACGAGTTATTTGACGTAAACCTCCCTCTTCGGTAATAGTGAAGGCTAACCCCTTTGGATTTTTCCCAAAAATTTTGATATTTTTTAGAACCTCCTGAAAAATAGGTATGGATAGGTAAGACGTAGCCGATAGAGAATACAAGCCTCATGTGCAAGAAAAATGAAATTTTCACGAGTTATTTAACGGAGACCTCCCTTTTCAATAATATCGAAAGCTAACCCCTTTGGATTTTTCTAAAACATTTTGATATTTTTTAGAACCTTCCAAAAAATAAGTATGGATAGGTAACGCGTAGCCGATACAGAATACAAGCCTCATGTGCAAGATAAATGAATTTTCGACGACTTATCTGATGGGAAAATGAATTTTTGCGAGTTATTTGACATAAACTTCCCTTTTCGACAATATCGAAGGCTAACCCCTTTGGAATTTCTCAAAATTTTTGATATTTTTTATAATCTCCTAAAAATTAAGTTTGGATTGGTAACGCATAGCTGATAGAGAATAACAGTCTCATGTGCAAGAAAAATGAATTTTTGACGTGTTATTTGATGAAAACCTCCCTTTTCGTTAATATCGAAGGATAACCCCTTTGGATTTTCTCAAAACTTTAGATATTTTTTAGAACCTTAAAAAAATAGGTATGGATAGGTAACACGTAGCCGATAGAGAATACAAGCCTCATGTGCAAGAAAAATGATTTTTCCACGAGTTATATGGCAGAAAATGAATTTTTGACGAGTTATTTGACGGAAACATCTCTTTTCGGTAATAGCAAAGGCTAACACCTTTGGATTTTCCCAAAAATTTTGATATTTTTTAGAATCTCCTGAAAAATAGGTATGGATAGGTAACACGTAGCCGATAGAGAATACAAGCCTCATGTGCAAGAAAAATGAATTTTTCACGAGTTATTTAACGGAGACCTCCCTTTTCAATAATATCGAAGGCTAACCCCTTTGGATTTTTCTCAAAAATTTTGATAGTTTTGAGAACCTTCCAAAAAATAAGTATGTATTGGTAACACGTAGCCGATACAGAATACAAGCCTCATGTGCAAGAAAAATAAATTTTTGACGTGTTATTTGACAGAAAAATGAATTTTTGACGAGTTATTTGACATAAACCTCCCTTTTCGATAATATCGAAGGCTAACCCCTTTGGAATTTCTAAAAAATTTTGATATTTTTTATAATCTCCCAAAAATTAAGTTTGGATTCGTAACGCATAGCTGATAGAGAATATCAGTCTCATGTGCAAGAAAAATGAATTTTTGACAACTTATTTGACGAAAACCTCCCTTTTCGTTAATATCGAAGGCTAACCCCTTTGGATTTTGTCAAAATTTTAGATATTTTTTAGAACCTCCCAAAAATAGGTATGGATAGGTAATACGTAGCCGATAGATAATACAAGCCTCATGTGCAAGAAAAATGAATTTTTCATGAGTTATATGGCAGAAAATGAATTTTTGACGAGTTATTTGACGGAAACATCCCTTTTCGGTAATAGCGAAGGCTAACACCTTTGGATTTTCCAAAAAATTTGATATTTTTTAGAATCTCCTGAAAAATAGGTATGGATAGGTAACACGTAGCCGATAGAGAATACAAGCCTCATGTGCAAGAAAAATGAAATTTTCATGAGTTATTTAACGGAGACCTTCCTTTTCAATAATATCGAAGGTTAACCCCTTTGGGTTTTTCTCAAAAATTTTGATGGTTTTGAGAACCTTCCAAAAAATAAGTATGGATTGGTAAGACGTAGCCAATACAGAATACAAGCCTCATGTGCAAGAAAAATAAATTTTTGACGAGTTATTTGATAGAAAAATGAATTTTTGACGAGTTATTTGACATAAACCACCCTTTTCGATAATATCGAAGGCTAACACCTTTAGAATTTCTAAAAAAATTTGATATTTTTTATAATCTCCCAAAAATTAAGTTTGGATTCGTAACGCATAGGTGATAGAGAATATCAGTCTCATGTGCAAGAAAAATGAATTTTTGACAACTTATTTGACGAAAACCTCCCTTTTCGTTAATATCGAAGGCTAACCCCTTTGGATTTTGTCAAAATTTTAGATATTTTTTAGAACCTCCCAAAAATAGGTATGGATAGGTAATACGTAGCCGATAGATAATACAAGCCTCATGTGCAAGAAAAATGAATTTTTCATGAGTTATATGGCAGAAAATGAATTTTTGACGAGTTATTTGACGGAAACATCCCTTTTCGGTAATAGCGAAGGCTAACACCTTTGGATTTTTCCCAAAAATTTTGATATTTTTTAGAACCTCCTGAAAAATAGGTATGGATAGGTAAGACGTAGCCGATAGAGAATACAAGCCTCATGTGCAAGAAAAATGAAATTTTCACGAGTTATTTAACGGAGACCTCCCTTTTCAATAATATCGAAAGCTAACCCCTTTGGATTTTTCTCAAAAATTTTGATATTTTTTAGAACCTTCCAAAAAATAAGTATGGATAGGTAACGCGTAGCCGATACAGAATACAAGCCTCATGTGCAAGATAAATGAATTTTCGACGACTTATCTGACGGGAAAATGAATTTTTGCGAGTTATTTGACATAAACTTCCCTTTTCGACAATATCGAAGGCTAACCCCTTTGGAATTTCTCAAAATTTTTGATATTTTTTATAATCTCCTAAAAATTAAGTTTGGATTGGTAACGCATAGCTGATAGAGAATAACAGTCTCATGTGCAAGAAAAATGAATTTTTGACGTGTTATTTGATGAAAACTTCCCTTTTCGTTAATATCGAAGGATAACCCCTTTGGATTTTCTCAAAACTTTAGATATTTTTTAGAACCTTAAAAAAATAGGTATGGATAGGTAACACGTAGCCGATAGAGAATACAAGCCTCATGTGCAAGAAAAATGATTTTTCCACGAGTTATATGGCAGAAAATGAATTTTTGACGAGTTATTTGACGGAAACATCCCTTTTCGGTAATAGGAAAGGCTAACACCTTTGGATTTTCCCAAAAATTTTGATATTTTTTAGAATCTCCTGAAAAATAGGTATGGATAGGTAACACGTAGCCGATAGAGAATACAAGCCTCATGTGCAAGAAAAATGAATTTTTCACGAGTTATTTAACGGAGACCTCCCTTTTCAATAATATCGAAGGCTAACCCCTTTGGATTTTTCTCAAAAATTTTGATAGTTTTGAGAACCTTCCAAAAAATAAGTATATATTGGTAACACGTAGCCGATACAGAATACAAGCCTCATGTGCAAGAAAAATAAATTTTTGACGTGTTATTTGACAGAAAAATGAATTTTTGACGAGTTATTTGACATAAACCTCCCTTTTCGATAATATCGAAGGCTAACCCCTTTGGAATTTCTAAAAAATTTTGATATTTTTTATAATCTCCCAAAAATTAAGTTTGGATTCGTAACGCATAGCTGATAGAGAATATCAGTCTCATGTGCAAGAAAAATGAATTTTTGACAACTTATTTGACGAAAACCTCCCTTTTCGTTAATATCGAAGGCTAACCCCTTTGGATTTTGTCAAAATTTTAGATATTTTTTAGAACCTCCCAAAAATAGGTATGGATAGGTAACACGTAGCCGATAGATAATACAAGCCTCATGTGCAAGAAAAATGAATTTTTCACGAGTTATATGGCAGAAAATGAATTTTTGACGAGTTATTTGACGTAAACCTCCCTCTTCGGTAATAGTGAAGGCTAACCCCTTTGGATTTTTCCCAAAAATTTTGATATTTTTTAGAACCTCCTGAAAAATAGGTATGGATAGGTAAGACGTAGCCGATAGAGAATACAAGCCTCATGTGCAAGAAAAATGAAATTTTCACGAGTTATTTAACGGAGACCTCCCTTTTCAATAATATCGAAAGCTAACCCCTTTGGATTTTTCTCAAAAATTTTGATATTTTTTAGAACCTTCCAAAAAATAAGTATGGATAGGTAACGCGTAGCCGATACAGAATACAAGCCTCATGTGCAAGATAAATGAATTTTCGACGACTTATCTGACGGGAAAATGAATTTTTGCGAGTTATTTGACATAAACTTCCCTTTTCGACAATATCGAAGGCTAACCCCTTTGGAATTTCTCAAAATTTTTGATATTTTTTATAATCTCCTAAAAATTAAGTTTGGATTGGTAACGCATAGCTGATAGAGAATAACAGTCTCATGTGCAAGAAAAATGAATTTTTGACGTGTTATTTGATGAAAACCTCCCTTTTCGTTAATATCGAAGGATAACCCCTTTGGATTTTCTCAAAACTTTAGATATTTTTTAGAACCTTAAAAAAATAGGTATGGATAGGTAACACGTAGCCGATAGAGAATACAAGCCTCATGTGCAAGAAAAATGATTTTTCCACGAGTTATATGGCAGAAAATGAATTTTTGACGAGTTATTTGACGGAAACATCCCTTTTCGGTAATAGCAAAGGCTAACACCTTTGGATTTTCCCAAAAATTTTGATATTTTTTAGAATCTCCTGAAAAATAGGTATGGATAGGTAACACGTAGCCGATAGAGAATACAAGCCTCATGTGCAAGAAAAATGAATTTTTCACGAGTTATTTAACGGAGACCTCCCTTTTCAATAATATCGAAGGCTAACCCCTTTGGATTTTTCTCAAAAATTTTGATAGTTTTGAGAACCTTCCAAAAAATAAGTATGTATTGGTAACACGTAGCCGATACAGAATACAAGCCTCATGTGCAAGAAAAATAAATTTTTGACGTGTTATTTGACAGAAAAATGAATTTTTGACGAGTTATTTGACATAAACCTCCCTTTTCGATAATATCGAAGGCTAACCCCTTTGGAATTTCTAAAAAATTTTGATATTTTTTATAATCTCCCAAAAATTAAGTTTGGATTCGTAACGCATAGCTGATAGAGAATATCAGTCTCATGTGCAAGAAAAATGAATTTTTGACAACTTATTTGACGAAAACCTCCCTTTTCGTTAATATCGAAGGCTAACCCCTTTGGATTTTGTCAAAATTTTAGATATTTTTTAGAACCTCCCAAAAATAGGTATGGATAGGTAATACGTAGCCGATAGATAATACAAGCCTCATGTGCAAGAAAAATGAATTTTTCATGAGTTATATGGCAGAAAATGAATTTTTGACGAGTTATTTGACGGAAACATCCCTTTTCGGTAATAGCGAAGGCTAACACCTTTGGATTTTTCAAAAAATTTGATATTTTTTAGAATCTCCTGAAAAATAGGTATGGATAGGTAACACGTAGCCGATAGAGAATACAAGCCTCATGTGCAAGAAAAATGAAATTTTCATGAGTTATTTAACGGAGACCTTCCTTTTCAATAATATCGAAGGTTAACCCCTTTGGGTTTTTCTCAAAAATTTTGATGGTTTTGAGAACCTTCCAAAAAATAAGTATGGATTGGTAAGACGTAGCCAATACAGAATACAAGCCTCATGTGCAAGAAAAATAAATTTTTGACGAGTTATTTGATAGAAAAATGAATTTTTGACGAGTTATTTGACATAAACCACCCTTTTCGATAATATCGAAGGCTAACACCTTTAGAATTTCTAAAAAAATTTGATATTTTTTATAATCTCCCAAAAATTAAGTTTGGATTCGTAACGCATAGGTGATAGAGAATATCAGTCTCATGTGCAAGAAAAATGAATTTTTGACAACTTATTTGACGAAAACCTCCCTTTTCGTTAATATCGAAGGCTAACCCCTTTGGATTTTGTCAAAATTTTAGATATTTTTTAGAACCTCCCAAAAATAGGTATGGATAGGTAATACGTAGCCGATAGATAATACAAGCCTCATGTGCAAGAAAAATGAATTTTTCATGAGTTATATGGCAGAAAATGAATTTTTGACGAGTTATTTGACGGAAACATCCCTTTTCGGTAATAGCGAAGGCTAACACCTTTGGATTTTTCCCAAAAATTTTGATATTTTTTAGAACCTCCTGAAAAATAGGTATGGATAGGTAAGACGTAGCCGATAGAGAATACAAGCCTCATGTGCAAGAAAAATGAAATTTTCACGAGTTATTTAACGGAGACCTCCCTTTTCAATAATATCGAAAGCTAACCCCTTTGGATTTTTCTCAAAAATTTTGATATTTTTTAGAACCTTCCAAAAAATAAGTATGGATAGGTAACGCGTAGCCGATACAGAATACAAGCCTCATGTGCAAGATAAATGAATTTTCGACGACTTATCTGACGGGAAAATGAATTTTTGCGAGTTATTTGACATAAACTTCCCTTTTCGACAATATCGAAGGCTAACCCCTTTGGAATTTCTCAAAATTTTTGATATTTTTTATAATCTCCTAAAAATTAAGTTTGGATTGGTAACGCATAGCTGATAGAGAATAACAGTCTCATGTGCAAGAAAAATGAATTTTTGACGTGTTATTTGATGAAAACTTCCCTTTTCGTTAATATCGAAGGATAACCCCTTTGGATTTTCTCAAAACTTTAGATATTTTTTAGAACCTTAAAAAAATAGGTATGGATAGGTAACACGTAGCCGATAGAGAATACAAGCCTCATGTGCAAGAAAAATGATTTTTCCACGAGTTATATGGCAGAAAATGAATTTTTGACGAGTTATTTGACGGAAACATCCCTTTTCGGTAATAGGAAAGGCTAACACCTTTGGATTTTCCCAAAAATTTTGATATTTTTTAGAATCTCCTGAAAAATAGGTATGGATAGGTAACACGTAGCCGATAGAGAATACAAGCCTCATGTGCAAGAAAAATGAATTTTTCACGAGTTATTTAACGGAGACCTCCCTTTTCAATAATATCGAAGGCTAACCCCTTTGGATTTTTCTCAAAAATTTTGATAGTTTTGAGAACCTTCCAAAAAATAAGTATATATTGGTAACACGTAGCCGATACAGAATACAAGCCTCATGTGCAAGAAAAATAAATTTTTGACGTGTTATTTGACAGAAAAATGAATTTTTGACGAGTTATTTGACATAAACCTCCCTTTTCGATAATATCGAAGGCTAACCCCTTTGGAATTTCTAAAAAATTTTGATATTTTTTATAATCTCCCAAAAATTAAGTTTGGATTCGTAACGCATAGCTGATAGAGAATATCAGTCTCATGTGCAAGAAAAATGAATTTTTGACAACTTATTTGACGAAAACCTCCCTTTTCGTTAATATCGAAGGCTAACCCCTTTGGATTTTGTCAAAATTTTAGATATTTTTTAGAACCTCCCAAAAATAGGTATGGATAGGTAACACGTAGCCGATAGATAATACAAGCCTCATGTGCAAGAAAAATGAATTTTTCACGAGTTATATGGCAGAAAATGAATTTTTGACGAGTTATTTGACGTAAACCTCCCTCTTCGGTAATAGTGAAGGCTAACCCCTTTGGATTTTTCCCAAAAATTTTGATATTTTTTAGAACCTCCTGAAAAATAGGTATGGATAGGTAAGACGTAGCCGATAGAGAATACAAGCCTCATGTGCAAGAAAATGAAATTTTCACGAGTTATTTAACGGAGACCTCCCTTTTCAATAATATCGAAAGCTAACCCCTTTGGATATTTTTCTCAAAAATTTTGATATTTTTTAGAACCTTCCAAAAAATAAGTATGGATAGGTAACGCGTAGCCGATACAGAATACAAGCCTCATGTGCAAGATAAATGAATTTTCGACGACTTATCTGACGGGAAAATGAATTTTTGCGAGTTATTTGA